>RJWH01004305.1:67432-112800 GCA_004363575.1 Solenodon paradoxus | reverse complement strand
TCTCTCTCTCTCTCCCTCCTTCCCCCCAATCTACAGACATGTGCAGTTCCTTCAAAGCAATCTTTCGAGTTTCCCAAAACCACTGCAGTTGATACGTAAGAGATATGCTCTAACGTATTTCTATAATAAATTTCCACACAGATGTTACTTCAAATCCATGCTAAACTGATCTATCAGATATAGACATAATCTATAAAGGACTCCAGTGCCAAATGACTCAACTCAGTAGTTTTGCAGCTAAGATTTCATAGAGGCTGCGCCTTGTCCTCTGTCACATAGAAATGGCTATTAGCAGAGTCAAGTCTCCTAATCCTTGCCCGAGACTCTGTCAACTACCACATGCAGAGTCTTACATGTCTGCTTCCTAGGAATCAGGAGCTAAATCACCAACATGAAGCTATATTTACACTTGCCTTCATCCTCTTCTTTTTCTTCTCCCCTTCATTAAGGAGCACTTTAACACTTTCCTGAATCCATCCTTAAAAAGTAGAATGAAATACTGCCCAAATGGAAGAAGTTTCTAGAAGCAAAAGAAGGGATTATCTGAAAATCTGATGATCACATGGAAGAGAAGAAACAAAAGTAAAGCCAGAACAGAAACCCAGCTCATAGAAGATGACTAGTGTGCTCACTCAGAAGAGTAAGCTGTGTGCGCCAGTGGCTTTGGGAGTCAAGTCAGTAGAGAAGAGGGTTAGATAATGGTGGGAGACTGTTGAGTACCCAAGGATCCTTAAATGAAAAGTTCTGGCTATGTGGTGGGGTGTTCCTTTGAGGAAAGTCCTGTGCATCTCACAGGTGATGGTAGAGGACAGCATTCCTTAATACAGACAATCTGATCAGAATGTACTTGTTGGTCCCTGACTTGGAAAATCCTCCCTTCATAGTCACATTTTGTCGCGTGATTCAGTGATGAATGGTGTGGCCCCTGCCTCGGTAAGCCCGGCTGGAAGAGCTCCTGGCCCCGTCTGCAACTCTGACTTGCTGCTGTTCTTCTTCAGCTCTCATATTCTCACTACTGCACAGATCAATATTCAAACTTCAAGGGGACCATGACCAAATAACAAGTCTAAGAACCACAGGCAGAATAGAGTTTAAGGCTACCAAGCCCAGCCTTGGGAAATGGGCTGAGCTGAGATCAGAACAAAAGCCAGCTGACAACAACTCACAGGTGTATGTCTACAATAGGTGTTTAGGATGTGTTACAGGATTGAGACAGGGAAGAAATGCAGTGAGGGATAGAATGTGGTTGGCACAGCAGGCATATTAGGATGCAAAAAAAAGGAAAGCTTTTATGTATTCATTTTATGTGTACTTTCAAAAGAAATTTGGATGTTCAGTAAAGCTGCCTATAATTAAGATATACCTTTTGATGGTGATCAGATTGCAATAGGATAGTGTTTTCCCAGTTTGATTAACATTCTCCTTAGTTCAGGGAAGCAAGATTATATAATTAATTTTCTATACTTCCAGTGCCCCAGTAATTTCCAGTAAAGAATTCTAGATTAACAAAGATAGTCTAGGGTTTTCTTTCACTGGCAGCTATCCCCTTCCAAAGGCGTTTGTTCCCCGCTGAGTCATGAGCTCTGTGACACCCAGGCACTGCTCTCCTCTAAGGCCCTCCTACCTCATTTGCACAGTTAAGTCACTGACTCCAAAGATTCTCAGTCCCCTTCTACAAGTCATAGGTCTGGAAATAGAGTCAGGGATTGACTCGAATATGTCTGTACGTACATATTTTATCTATCTTACTATAATAACAAGCAATGCCCCAGATGGGAAAGTTATGCTGAAATAAAACAAGACTCTGTCAGCATAATGTACGGGTGTGGTGAAAACAGGCAAGTAGATTTTGCGCAAGTCAAAAAACGATTTAAAAAACATTCTGATAAATAGCTCATGGAACGTGATTCAGAAAGAACATAGACAATATTCCATAAATTTATATCTGTCACAGCATGAGTCCAATGTGGCAGTAAAAATAAACATTAGAGAAAAGAAAACACGATCTGAGAGACTCACAGAGCTATTGACACCAAACCTATATTTTCACTTGGGTGTCTTTTTTTATTTTTTTTATTTTCTTAACCTCATAATAAATGGTCAGATTACACTGCAGCTCACTCCTCCCCCTCCAAAAATTTTTTTGCATTATTCTGGAATGCGTGGTTGGCCTCTGAAGAAATTTTGAGTCATCAAATGATTAGTTTGGGTTTGGGTAAAACAAGAAAGGAAAAGAAAACTCCCTCCCAATTATCTCCACTCTACTGAGTAAAAAAAGATAGTTGCAAAGAGCATAGAAACTCCCATAAGCTCTACCATTATCTAAAAATGTTCTCATAGCTTATTTCAGAGTTTAAGATGAACAGAAAGTACTTCTCATCCCCATTACATGACTGAAGACTCACAGGTTCACAGAAGTCAGGTAATTGGCCATGGTAACAGCAGAAAGTGGGGACTTAATCCTCTTGACTCTAGGTGTCTCTAAGTCTAAGACTACACTGCCTGGTTTGCCTCTTGTTTGGAGCAAATGCTAGGCAACAAACCTGTCACAGAAAGCCTTTTGGCAGAAACCTGCTTCTGTTGGGATGAATTGTTGAACACCAGTGCTAAGAATAGCTCAAAGCACCTTGGAAGGAATGTTGCTTCTAAAGAAACTCCCACTGGGGGAGTGTTCCTTCTCCTCGACCCATCTGTCATTATGAATCTCGGGTAACGCAGCCGAGATCACGCAACATATGAAAACATATTGAAGGTATTATATATGTCAGAGACATCTTCTCTCATATTTCCATTAAAAGCTCCAACTCTGCCAGAACTTTCTCAGTCCCAAATGAGGTACATTTCAGTAAGTGAGATGATGAATAGAACTTAAAGTTTCCTCTAAGGAAAAGGGGAAGTTGCAAAAGGAGAACTTAGTCCCATTTCCTCCAAAATGCAGGCAATTTCAGAAGAAAGGATTTATTTCTTTGATGATATACTGTCTTATAAGGCCTAACACAATGACAATGTACAACTCTCAATCTATGTCAGTTTTCCCAACTTATTTTTGTAAACCTGATAACAAAGTTCAAAGGAACAAAAAGTGGACCAAAGTGAGTCTACGTGGGTTTGTGTGAACGTAGACATATGTGTGTGGGTGTCCCTGTGATGATGAACTGCGCTGTTCGAAGGAATAACATGAGTCTGAAAGTGTGCATCTGCAAGCTTTTTCCAGATATAAACTAGTGGACTCAGTGTTTTCTGACATACATTTAAGCTTCAAAGAAGCTTTCTGCTTCAGGGAAGACTTTTTGTCATCCAATATGAAGATCTTATTTACTGAATTTCCACTCAGTTGCAGACACAATGTGAGGGGCTAAAGATGCAGTTGTGACCAAAAAAGTCCTGCCCTCATGGGGATTATGCTCTGTTGAGAAAGTCTCCAGAGCATGTCTTAAGGACAGTTTGTTACACACCTGGCAATGCCATCTAAATCCCAGAGACACACAATGGAGCACCTAGCACATTCATGTCTCTAGATCTCTAGATAACATTGACACTTAAAAACCGAAACCTTTGCAAGATCAGAGGAGATCTATAACGACCATCCTGCAAGAAAAGAGACACTAGAAAAAAAATTGGGGTCAGTCCTATTCCCATTCATCTGAAATGGCTCTTGCCACTAATATTGATCTCACTCTGACAATGGCTAATGAAGACTTTCCAACATACATCAGAACTATGCTTCCATATAGTATATGCTTAATAAATATAATGTATGCTACAAGATAGATGACATTAAAGAAACACAAATGCTCATTTTATGTTGGAGATGTACTCACTTTTTATATTGTCCTTTAGTTTGAATAGTACACATACTACTATTAAAATCCGTGAATGTAATATGCTGTTAATAAGCAATCCTTGATTACTCCGAATTATATCACCTCACTTATTTCATATTCCTTTTCCTTCCACCTTCATCCTATTTCAATTACTTTCTGCTGAAGATTCAAAAGTGTTTATTTATGCATATAGCACATGCTTGGTTCATTTAATGACCATCCAAGGATTTCTAGAACATAGACAGAGGCTGCCATCACTGTAAGTTTTATACTGTCATGTATTATAATGTATCATAGATTGAGCACACAAAATCCTAATAAAAGCAAAATTGATTCCCAAGCTTAGTTAGCTTTAAGGCATCATGGGAGATTTGGTTGTTGTATTCATATATTATGCTTCATTATCTATTGTACTTCTCAAACCTACTCTGGTTCTGTGTGAATCTGTCTTCCTCTCACACACCCCTGAGATTTTCTGACCCCCAGTTGTGTGAGGGTCAAACAACCCAATCTTCCTCTTTCTTAAAGTTCTCATTAGCATTTAAGTCATACCTGTGCAAATAAGCAATATACCACATAACCACACATTGCCCTCTCTATAGAAAATTCGGTAGTCTGCCCAATTCATGCCTATATTCAGTAAGCCAATTTTTCATTATTATAACTCTTTCATACCACAGCTGAAGTTCTCCTTAGTAATCCTGCCAGAGTCCAGCTTAACTCAATGTCTATGAGGTTTATTTTATTCTTTCATTCTTGCTATATACGAATAGCAATTAAGACAAAGTGACATCCTTTGTTTTTCATTCTTCAGTATTATCATCATTCTTTATTCTGGAAATAAATAAACAGGTGGTCTTGAACCACTCTTCATTCTGATTCTAAAGACCTTGATAATCTTGTTGACCAGCACTCTCAACTACCTGTTTTTCCAAGGAGTTCTGACATCTCCTTCCTCCAAATGGCATCAAGAAGAACATTCTTTCCTAAGGGGACTACAAAGTCCAGAACATTTAAAATCTCTCACTTTTTCATCATTTCATCTTTACTACAAACTATATGAAATGCATTATTATATGCATTTTATAGATAAGAAAACTGATATCAAACAAGTTTAGTGATTCGCTCAAGTTGAAATAGCTGGTAAATGAAGAGTTGGATTCAATCCTGGTTCTCCCCACTTCTCAGCCCAGAAACCGCACCCCCACCCCCATGCAGTCTTCCCTCCACATTCTGGTGGTCTTCCCTCCCACATACGTTCCTGAGAAAAACGTTTTCTCCTTTCTTTCCTGTAAAGTCATCGTCTTTGGAAATTCCTCCCAGATTAAGAGGTAGAAGACATATCTAAAACAAAGGCCTAAAAGAAGAGATATTTTTCTTTGCAGGTGTGCTTTCTTTAGTTTAGTTTCTAGGAGAGAGTAACCATTTCTCAGATGCTATTCAGTGCCTGGCATATCTGTGGAGGTTCTGCACCACTTGCGTTTAGCAAGGTAAGTACCATCAGACAGCCTGGCCCGAAGAACAGGGTCTAACACCCAGAATTTCCTGTTTCTGATCACTGGCACTTCTCCCACAGGGCTGTGGAGTCACCAGCATTCTCAGTGGTCCCGTATGTTTTGACAGTGAGCTTTGACTGACTTCTTGGAGACCGTTCATTCCTCCCTCAACCTTAAGATCTCGTCCTCGTGGGTCACACAGCAGAAACTCTGACTGATTTCTGAGCCCAGGGATCATGTCTCATTCATTTCTGGACTTTCAGTGCCTCCCCCAGTGCCTGGAATACTTATAATAATAATAATGGGAGAAAATTATAATTTAATTGTGTTGACAACCGTATTTTTACCTAAGGTAAATTAGACAACCAGCTAACACCTGGCAAAGCTTCACTAGTTTCATACCTTGAACCTACCACACAATAAAACCCTTTCAAACAAACACAGGTTGTAGACCAACCTGAATAAAAGGAAACCTAAGAGTGTTGGCAACTACATGCACTGTGAAGAACTTGTTCACATCTTGATTCAAACAAACATTCTTAGGAGGTATAATGATTTTTTAAAGATCCACAAACTATAAAAACAATAACACAAGCAGAAATTGAATCAAATATTCAAGGATGTAATCAGTAATTTGGGGAGAAGGCAACTTACTCATGTATGACTTTTCTTCTGGGCTCGCAGTCCTGGAAGCATCCTTGCCTTCAGTCCTGCCACTTTCTCTCCAATTTGTTTCCCTCTTCTTCGTGCCTGTAAAATTCTTCTTTGAAAACCAGCCCCATCTTCATTGTTTCTGAAGATCTGATGCAAATTGAACAGGAGGCCTGAGTCTTTCCTTCCTCTGTGTTTCCATAGTTCCATTTCTCCATCACCTCTCATATGGCACTGCACTTGGACACTGGCGTCCATGTCTAACAGGAGAGTAGGGGAACATTCAGAAACAGAACCTGTCTTCACCTTCTCAAGAGCACCTAGTGAATCCCCCGGTACGGGACAGTCCTTAGCCGATATTTGTTCACTGCATCTTGTAGAATCTCGGGAACATCTGTAAAACCTTCAATACTTCTGCTCTACCACCTTCCAAACTTGATTAAGACTCTGTGTATCATCTCTTCACCATCAGGCTGAGCTCCTTTGAGACAGGAGGAAGGCATTTCCTTTTTGTATCTCTCATGGCATCTTCCACAACGCTTTGCTCATATCATTCAAAGATAAGTAATCATCAACACTAATTACCACTCCCCTGTAGATATGTGGAGTACCAGTGATTCAAATTCCAGTGGATAGGAGGACAGGTAGACCACATTTTGTGGTATTCTTCTCCTACAAAGGTGAGGTCTTTTGCCCAAGAACGGGGTGCCGAGTTCTGGGGAGGTGACAAAGCCAACTTGGTGCCTCTGTCTCCTTTGAGAGTGGCTGCTGCCCATTACAACTCCTTATTTAAGCTGATGTGAGAAGTTATAAGAATAAAGAAGCATCCTTTTTGCTGTGAGAAGTCAACTACATAAAAAGAAGCACAAAAGATTACTTTGCAGGGTGATGGCAACAAAAACTAAGAGTATGCAGAAAGACTTCAAGTGCAACTACCATAGACTTGAGCTCCAATCAAACATGGTCATATCCTAACCACTATCCAAAACCCACAGTTTTGTCAATTCTTGGCTCTTAGACAGGTGTTAGCTCACGGTATAGCAACACAGAAAACAAAATGGAGAGAGAGGGATCATAAATTCATTCACGTTATTGTTAATTCCAGAACTAAAGGTAGGGTTGAGAAACACACATTAGTCCTTTCTCTGCTGGTAAATGGTAGAACCCTCTAACATCTCCCCATTCCTGTGGGGGCAGAAAAAGAGATATTACTTGACAAAGAGAAAGCCTTGAAAAGGAAACTTATAGTAATTTACATCAGAATTTGACTTAGTGATAAATAGTTCAGAATGTTTTTAACTTCTTTATATTTTTAAATATTACCTCTATGCATAACCAGGCACACAGTCCAATATGTCTACCAATAGAAACCCGGTATATGAAGTGCAGCTCCTGATATTTGGAATCTAACTAGTCCAAACTGAGATAAGTTCTTAAGTGTAAAATACATATCAAAATTGATCAATTCTATTTAAAAATCAAACATTAACACTTTTATATTGATTATATTGATTAAAGTGATGCTTTGTATATATTTGGCTATGTAAAATACATTAAACTTAATATATTAAGATTAATTTTTCCTGTTTTTACTTTTTAAAGCAGTTAACATAATATTTTAACCTCATAGGTGGCTCACGTTTGTAGCTCAAGTTGTATGTCTAATAGACAACACGACTACAGACAACAGAGCTGCAGAAATCTAGTAAGGCACAGCTTTTGCTATAAATCAAATTGTCTTCCTCAAAAGCAACATGTAACCAGAAGAGTCTCAGAGCAGCTTTGAGTATATGCAGTGTGATTCAAAGCAAAAGAAACTGACTCACAGCCAAGTCTACATGAAAATAAGATGATACAGGGGAGAAGAAGAGAAAATTCCCAGACCGTAACTTTTGGACCCTGAGAATTAGAGATACAGAGTCCATTGGAGAACCTTGCTCAGACAGATACAACTTCCTCCCACACTTAACTTGCCCACACTCAGCTCTCTGCTGAAGACCCTCAAGGCACCCTTCTAGTTAACTGTCCTTGAAGACGGCCAGCAGCACAGAGCCTGGTAATGGGAGACTGCGTCCTTCTGCTCCGACAGTGGAGTAGTTACTGAAGGTCATTCACATGGGATGCAAATTTCCATAAGCTCTCTGAAAGGAATGGTGGTCTTTGGTCCTTTCAGATGAGTAGGTATAATTTATTTCTAGTTTCCATTAAAAGCACAAGAGGGGAACCCCAAAGGGGAATAATGCTTATGAAGTAGAAAGCGATTATCTTTCTTTTTCCTCCAACTTCCAAGTCGAGGAGGAATAGTCATTGATGAGTATTTATTAGCTAATGATGAAAGAGCACTTCAAAAACGAAAATGGCTCTGAAATGCACTGCATTATCCTGATTGCAGAAAATGGAGACGGAAGAGAGAGTTCACGCCACAAATGTCCTCAGTTTCCTTTGTCCCTCCCACAGTAATAACTTGTCTTCATGGCCACGGCCAAGAACACATTCTTTGTTTGGTTACATATGATTCTAAAAATAGCAATTTATCATGTAAATGCTAAATGACCCTTGAAGATAGTGCTTTTATGGGCTATTAAGCTATTGTGGTGTCTATTTTCTGTTACATACTATAATTAAAGATAAAAATCATTTTTGACACTTTTCAAACCTAAAAATATATTCGTTTCATGCTTTGGGCATTTTTATCTTAAAAGAAATAGGAAGAAAGATTTCTTGTGTTCAAAGATGTTTTACCACAAACATAGATGAATTTTCTCCTCGTTATTAAGGCCTAATGAAAATGAGGAGGCTAATACAAAGTGTAATTTATTTTTTTCTGTTGGTCTAGATAGTTTTGATAAATTACTATAAAGAATCAGAGGAATTATGCATTTCTCTTTTCTTAAATCTAGACATTTAAGATGGAAAGAGTTGTCGAATTGATATCTCTTAAGAACAGAGAGGTGAAGAATCCCGTCAAAATTACACAGCAGGGCCAGTTTGCTGTCCAATGTGCTGGGTCACGTTTAATTTTCATTCTCCTTTACAGCCAGTGAACAAACGAGTGGGTGAATGACTGAAAGAAGCAATTCAAGCAGGACTTGAATATCCTTGGAGATACAGAATCACAAGATGTGAAGTTGGGGTTACAAAAGGCAGAAACAATGTAGAATAGTAGGGGAGGTTTTCTTCACAAACCCACCAAATGACCATGGCTATCTAAAGAGTTTGGAAGCCCTCCTGCATAGCCAGCCTCTTCAAACTCATTCCTAATTCCTATAGAAGCTTAATCACGGAGAAATGCATATAAGATGAGCCATCTGAAAACAAGCAATTCAGTGATGTCTAGCACATTCACAATGCAGGGCAGCTGTCACCTGTAACAAGTTCTAAAACATTTGGTGGCCTCAAAGGAAATCCATTTCACGACTCCCCACCTTTCCCACCCTGCAGTCCATGACAGTCAGCAATCTACCTTGTCTCTATGGATCTACCTGCTCTGGATATTTCTTAGAAATGCGATCCAACGCTAGGTGTCCTTTTAGAACTGGTTTCTTTCACTGAGCATCGTGTGTTCAAGTTTCATCCATACTGAAACATGAATTGGTACAGTCACGTTCTGGTGGACAGTGATCCTGAAAGGCTAGAGCAGTAGGCTGTACCATCTTGGTTTGCGTAATGGCGCTCTATGATGCTCACATAATGACAAAATCACCTAAGAATGCCTTTCTCAGAACATATCCCCAATGCTAAATGACACCGTATTGTATTTCATTTTTTATAGCTGAATAATATTCCACTGTGCGAAACTACCACAATTTAGTCAGTCCCTTGCCCGTACAAAAAGTTCTTGTGGTCATTTTGATCTTCAGGTCTTCTAAAACCCCTGCTATCTGTGAGCACACTCAGAAGCCAGGCAGTAAATGCCAGTCCACTAAATGCAAAGCTGAGCAAATGCAAAGCTGAGAGGGATAACAAGTCTCTTGGTATATAACCTGCTGTTGTCTATGATGAATCCCTAACAACACCCATGAATTGAGTATGGTGATCGGTGTTGGTATTCTGTAGATAGAGGAAACTGAGACCTGAATAGCTTGAGTAAGTGTCCAGCGTCACAGCTGGTAAAGCAGAACCAGATATGGCTCCCTCTTTTCATTGTCCTGAAACTCAGCATCCCTCCCAAAAGAGGTCCTCTCTGCACATGGTCCAGGCCCACCCCCATTCTGTGCCCTAGGAATTGTGAGGACTCCAGGGGCAAAGAGGCAAAGTCTACTGAGGAGGACGCTTGACTCAAAGAGATGAGCAAATTTCCAAAAAGGAGCAGGCCAGAAACGAGAGTTGGACCAATATGCAGAGCAAAGTGAGGAGACATTTAGGAAGTATCGGGAGCAGTAAGGCAAAGACAGGAAATGTGTTTGATGTTTAGCGGTAGGCTGATTCGAACTCACAGCATAGCCCCAAACAATGTCCAAAGCTGTATAGACATTCTGGAACATTACGCCATTATGATAATACAGATTATTGAGACTGTACACACAGTTTAAGAACTCAAAATGATACAGAGCGAATTCTTTTCAGTTCAGTGATTTAGAGTTTACAAAATCACTTTAACACATATTTCTCTTGAGATTCTGGTAGATATTAATAACCCCATACTACTTACGCAGAAATTGATATTACAGTTAAGTGCTAGAACTGTTAAGCACTAATAAGTGGTGAAACTAGAACTCAGATGGGGTGTTTTAAACCTGTCAATCTTCATTTCACTGCAGCACCATGCCACTGCGGGGGGACATCAAGAAAGACTCCGGTGTCCTAAATCAGCTTGCAAAAAGGAAAGGGGCTGAGACATGAAACCGTTCCAGTGGAGAGAAACAGCAAAACACAACATCACACACTACTGATCTGGAATGAACATGACTTTTTCCTGAGCATTCCTTATTTCATGACTCACTCGTCATGCCGTCTCAATCAGAAGTCCTAACGTAATAGTTACCTTGGAGATGGTGGGAATTTATAAAGGAAAGAGTTTCTTTTCAAAGTTCAGATCTTTCAAACCAAAACAACTTCAGTTACATACGGGGTATCTACATTATATTTCCTTCCGACACACTGAGCATATATAGCTATAAGATTACCCCTTCTTGAATTAGAAGCACCTTCTCAGGAAATACACCTTTCCATGATACTGTCGTGCTATACTTCAAAACATAGAGTGACTGAAGTTGGGGGCCTCTTACTGAGCTTCCAAATTCTGAGGTGGACACTGAGATAGTCTGGCCATCAGGCACGAAGAAGTGGGCTGCTCTTCCCCAGAGTTAGCTTATTATACTCGGCTGCCATCCTGTTCTCTGTTAACATCACAGAAGCCTCTCACACATGATACTGTGCAAAAGGGAGAGGTTCTTAGAGGGTGTGGGATGTACAGACATGAACTCCCTCAGCCAGCCTCACAACTGCTATTATCATGCCAGTTCAGGGTAACTCATAATTGATGGTAATACATGAGAAATGATGACTTTCTACGTTATTACCCCCTGTAAAGAGTAACAGAGAATCTGTGTATATGTTGGAGTGACATATGGGAAGAAGCGAGAAAATGGTCACAAGTGAATGTTTTGCACTTCTTCCTAAGGTTTCATCATACCTTAGACAGGCTGACCTGACATACAAAGCACATGAATGGAAACTTAGAAGTGTATGTTTGGTTCAACTCATCCCATGAATCTGTCTAAGTAGCTGGACTTCCATGCCTCTTATCTCCAGTGCTGCCATTCAGTGATGGGCGATAGTGGTAAAATGCTGTGGTCCCGGCACTCCTGGGGTATCGTGTAACACAATGTGGATCTGGAAGTCCTAGACCTATTTTTTCCATTTATTAGCCATGTGACCTTAGCTAGGCAGCAAGCTGGCATATAAGCCAACATTTCTTCAACTGTGGACTGGATATAATTAACACTTCTTAGCATTGTTATAAAAATAATAAAACAGCATATATGGAAAACCTAAAATACACTTTGAATATGACTTGTCTACTCATTTAACAAATGTGAATCCAATCCAGGCAAAATTAGTAAATAATCCACATCCTTCATGTATAAGTTTACAGCCAGATTTTAAGAAGATGCAAATTGTCTTCACAGGAAATGAAAATAAAACGGACCTCTGGACGGTCGTCTAGTGAAATCAGACAGTGAAGTGGTTAACCTTGTGTGTTCTAGGAGAGTCAGGGAGGTTTCTCCTAAAGTGGTTTGAGTTACTATCTCCCATGTCACTCACTGTAAATGCAGTTCCAGGGACTGATACGTGAATGCTCTGTAGTCGAAAAATCCCGTCATGAAGAAGAGAATATGACTTCACTAGCCACCTCCCTGCCCCTAGAAGAGTTTTCCATTATTTCATTAAGAAAGAAAAAAATCTACCACTTACTGTTCAATATGGTGACTGGCTCCTGAACAGTCAAAACGTTGTTTTCAAACACATTCTTTCCTTGCTTTTCCACCCCCATGGGGCCCTGCTATAATTCCTGGCCTTCTGAAACCCCGTGGCTATAGCTTCCATCTTCCTGAACAGATTTTCAAACAAAGTCCCCTTGCTGTGTGCACAGAACTGCCCTCCAGAGCTGCAGGCATGCCTGTCGGGGGCTCCAGGGCTGAATTTATTTCCCACATCTTGGACACATCGCTCTCTCCCTGCCTTCCCCTGCAGCCCTCCCCCTCCCTTCCCCCTTCATTCCTAAATCCTACAGCCATGACAGAAATAAATTAGCTAGAGGTACAGGTCACACCTTGGAGAGCAGTAAACGTTCTGTGGGAAATCAATAGAGAAGATGGGATTCTCAAACAGCTGAAGCAGAAGGAATGATGCATGGACAGCCAGACATAAACCAAACAAAGGAGCCTGAGAACAGCCTTCCAGGGAGGGGCTTCACCCTCGGGTTCATTTATTCTACCACCTAAATCCAAGTCAGCACCTGGGCTGCTAGAACTCTCTTCCTTAGGAAGGCTCCATATCACCAAGTGAGTACTTGTGAACACTGAGAACCCTGACTGTGGATGCCGATGCAGGAGGGGCAGTGGGGAGAAGCCCCCTGGAGGGCCCCACACTGAGTGTAGGAAACGTGTCTGTTCCAGGAGAATTGACCCTGGGGACTGACAGCAAAAACCAGAGGGAGGGTCTAGACAGCTAAGGGAAAATAGGTAATTCCTGAAGGCACAGGCCTGAGACCTTGCAGCGTGGGTTCTGGTTCTATCCTCACCACTCTGCAGCAAACAGGACCTGGGAAATCTGTCTTTAGAATTTGGCAATGTAAAGAATGACCTTGGAGGCAACTGAGAATGAAATGAACCCTGTCCATAAGCAGCTGGTACAATTCGGAAGACACGAGTTACTGTTCCTCCCCTTCCTTCGCCTCAGTATGAGAGGCTTTTCAATTTCTCTCGAGTCCACCACAGATCTTTCACAAAGGTAATCCCTGATGAAAACGTAATCCAATCGCAAATTAAGGTCTAGCCAACAGGCGGCTCAGGAGGGCTCCCAGTAGCCCCACAATTCATAACAGCCATTAAATGCCATCCTCAAACAAACAACCCAAGTGAAAGTAGCAAACACAGTGTCAAGACGAAATCCAATCCCCCACACACCTCCTCAAGAGAAAGTCTGGAATCTCCATTGCTTTATATCAAGAACTTAATTTCCTCCCATATTCAGTTTTTTCTTTTACTTCCACAAACTTCACTGGAGGATTTTATTCTCTTTTCCTCGTCAGTTGCAGTCTAATCTTCCTTACACACAGGTGAATTTCTGTAATTCAACAAGAACTTCCAATGGGTGAGGTCTTACCAGTTATTCATTATACTGACCTCTTTTCAGAGTCGCAATTATTTTCACTTTTAATTGTGATGAAATATACATAACAGAATTTACCATCTTCATCATTTAAAATCTACAGCCCAGCTGCATTACATTCACATTACTGCACAACC
Source organism: Solenodon paradoxus (assembly GCA_004363575.1). Lineage (NCBI taxonomy): Eukaryota > Metazoa > Chordata > Mammalia > Eulipotyphla > Solenodontidae > Solenodon > Solenodon paradoxus. The sequence continues at coordinate 98,856 of RJWH01004305.1, read as the reverse complement.
ATCATCAACACCATCCATCTCTAGAACTTTCCATGTTCCCAAACTGAAACTCTCCCCTCCTTAAAGAGAAACTCCCCGTGTCCTTGGGGATTGTCCATTCTACTTTGCGTTTCTATGACTTTGACTATTCTAGGTACCTCAAATAGGTGGAATCATATAGTATGTGCCTGATTGTGGGTTATTTTGTCACTTAGTATAATGTCAAGGTCCATCCATGCTATAACAATATCAGAGTTTTCTTCTTTTTTCAGGTCGAGTAATATTTCATTATGTGTATTTGTCACACTTGGTTTATCCATATATTGTTGAGAGACACTGAGTGGCTTCCACCTTTTGACTTTTGTGAATAATGTGGGTGTACAAATATGTTTGAGATCCTTATTTCAAAGATGGGAGGCTACTACTCAAAAGCAGGATTTCTGGCTTATATGTAATTTAATCTCTAACTTTTTAAAGCACCTCCATAGCAGCTGCACCACTTTACATTCCCACTCACAGTACATAAGGACTCCAATTTCTCCACATCTCTGCCAATACTTACTCTTTTAAAATTATAGTCTTAGTGGGTGCTGTGGTTCTCCCATCTTGGAAAGTATGGGAGAAACAGATGTGTGCAAACAATTTTTATTCTACTCTGACTTGTTCAATTCATCTCACAGTCAGGAATGTCTTATGGTCAACCAACCCAGTTCTGCTATGGATATCATTTCTGTCCAGTTTCCCTGTCTTTTTCAACTCTTGCATTTTTCATTTACTCAGTAAATGTAAAATGAACGTGGACAACCAGAGAGTTTTCAACACTCTAGTATAAAACAGTCTGCCTGGCTCTGTTAATCATGCTAGCTTCCACCTAACTAAATAGAGAAGACACCTTTTCACAACAAGTTCAGGCTCAGGTGACTGAACGCTGGCATTCAGACCATGTGAAGCCCAGGGACCCAGGTTCAAGATGCAAGGCCAAGTTGAAAAAACAAAGTGAAACAAACAAATAAATAATGCTTTGAAAGAGGAGAAGAGGAAGAGGAGGAGAAGGAGGAAGAACAACAACTGCTGTTTTTACAGCGGGCCAAATTTTTAAAACCCAACTGAAAAAATTCTCATTGAAGAAATTCTCAATTTTCAGACATGAAAATTGATGCACAGTGAAATGAAATAATTTACTCAAAGTCACACAACTCAAAACGCCACAGTCAATTCAATCCCTACCATTTCATTCCAAATTCTTTTCTTAAACTATAGGATACAGTCAGCCCTCTCATCTCTGGAGCCCACCACTGAGGGTCAAAAACACATACCATGTAGTGAGGACTACAAGCCCATGTCTGTACTGAACAAAGGCAGATGATCTGTTCTTGCCATTAGTCCCTAAACAATACAGTGTAACAACAGTTTCTATAGCATTACATTGTGTTAGGCAGTATAAACAATCTGAAATGATTTGAGTATGTGGGTAGGTGTGGGTAGATAAATGCAAACCCAACACCATTTTCTATAAAGGGCTTGAGTATCCAAGGATTTTGGTATCTGTGATAGGGGTGGGTGGGAAGAGCGAACCAATCGCTCTAGGATACTGAGGGACATGTTCTACCCAACAACTGCTGAAGTCTTCACATTTGAAATCACAGAACCTTAAGGCCCTATTTGTGGAGGAAAAAAAATAAGATAATTTGGATTTGTTGTTTAAGTAGATGGTTCCCCAAGTACTTACTGTTCTTCAGAGAGTGTTGCCCAACTCTGGACAACACATAATGATGGATCCAGAACTAATAAAGACATAGGTATCACCCATCCAAGGACTTTGCAGAAATGATGCTGAATGGACAAACCCAAAGCCATCTTTTTTCCACCAAAAATCCTTGTTGAAGGTCTTCCTAGGGCACAGGCCTCTTCTGCCCCGTTGGCCAGTCACATGAAACCTCTTTGCCTCAGTAGCTATATACATTTCTCCCTCAGAACAGATTTCCAGGGATAGTGTGAACGGTCAAGAAGCTAATGATTATAAAGCAGAAAATCGAGTGTGGGCACATAACGGATGCTCAATATGCATGTGTCTACCCACCCCATTCCTCTTGGCGACCATCCCTTCCCATTGTGGACAAGTGGTTGAAGGTCATGATGAAGGAGAACACTGAACTCAATGAATTCAAGACGTCAGAGAGACGTTAAACACTTCACCATCATCGCTGCCCCTGAACCAGCCTCTCATCACTGCATCACCAGGCATGCTTTGTCACCTGCCCATTAGGGCTGTGAGCTTCAGAGCACATCTTCTCAGCTCATGCAGGTAACTGAGCAAGGCAGTCTTGCCTTCTGTTTGGTTGTTTTGCCCTGTGAGTTTCTCTATCTAGGGAACATGCGAGTAAAAGCACTGATCTGGTCAGCAGTGAGCCCTGGAGCTTTCTCTCTGAGGGTGTTTTGTGAACACAAGGCCATGAATGCCCAGGCACTTCCAAGCCCAGGCAACCCCTCAACCTCAACAGTCAGTCAGTGCTGTTTGGAGAGGTGTAGAGGCGCAGACCATAACAATTCTACAAACTGTGCACACCTGCCTTCATTGCTTCTTCAATACCCACTGGCCTGCGAGCCCAGAGACATGTCTGAGGTGCCCCTGCTCCATGAAGATCCCACATCCAAGAAGCCTTCCTGGAAGCAATCAAAAGCCACAAAAGATGACTAGCATGGTTTCTCTTAGATGCAGATGCCTGGGTCATGGTCCTCAGCATCGACCTGGATGTAGTGGTCTCCTGTGCCATTTAGCAGTTTTTGCATTTTCAGTAAATACACCTGAAGTGCTACTCATCTGATGGTGCCTGCCTGCCAGTAACACTGCCCTGGGCATTTAGGACTGAGCTAAGAGCTGGCTGGGGCTCCCAGTAAGAAAAGGTGTGTACCTTGGGTGACATAGGGCACAGCAGCAAGAAGAACATGCAGCAGTCAGAGCACCTCAGAGTTTGCTCTGGGGAAGCTCCCTGTTAAACACTGCATGTGCATCATCTCATATACTCCTCACAGCAAGTCCGTGCCATGTGTTCCAATCTACACATGAGGAAAAAGAAATGGAGTCCAGCAGAGTCCAAGTGCTTTGTCACCACACCAGATGGCCTACACCTTGGGGACACACAGGTAAGATTCAAATCCAGCTCCCTGACTCCCTACATGTAGCTGTAAGGGAGCAAGCACATCACTTCTCCAGCCTGACTTTTCCTTCATAATGGGGCTAACAGCATGCAAAACCCCTGGCGCCACCATGCTTGTCACCTTCATGAGTCATGGAACTCCTCCGTAACCAGAGGACCCACCAGATTCGGGAGGGTCTGATATTTCAAATCTTGAGCTGGGCAACCCGAATTCCCACCCCATCTGACCCTAGGCAGCAAATGAAAATGAATGTCAAATGAAAATGTCCACACTGACCCAATCTATTGTAATGGGTAGTATTGGCGATGAGATAAAAGGGAAGATGTGAAAGTCTTCTGAAAAGTTTCAAGAGTTTCTCGAATTTAAGTTTTCATTATGCTAACAAATTCAGCATGAGGAATTGTTGCACAAAATAATTTCCACTGTCTAAATCCTTCAAGTGAATGGGGAAATTGAGTCCAAGATACCAAAACCAGCCTCAGAGTATCGCTATCACTGTTAGGCAGTCTTGGACTGAAAACTGAGGGCTCTGTGTGCTAGTTCTCAGCCAGTGCTTTGGACAGATCACCGGAATTCTCTACAAAATAAGGACAGAATATTTCCTTTCCCAAGCCCAATGGGTAAGGAGGGCAGAATATAAAAGTACTCAGAAAATGTGAGAGAAGAAAACCTCTAGGAAGTTAATTATACGCATTTTTAAAAATGTGATGTCAGACTTTTTCTTCCCACTTACTTTCCCTTGTAGCAATCTAAATGTTATCCAGATGTGGACATGAAAGGGCCTGTCTTTGTTCATTCTCTGTCTCTTTGCATGCCCTTTGATTTCCTTTGTACCACAAAAGGGTTCAGAGTCATTCTTCAGGAGACAGGCAATGAGGGGGGAACAGGATTGGGAGGGATGCAGTGATAAAAAGGAGAGTTAGAGAATGTTCCAGAATGTGCACCTCCTCTCTTTCAATGCAGACAGAGCCCAGGCAATGAAAGGGCCACTGACTCCAGACAAATGGCCTCAGTCACACACAGCCGTAGGAGCTGCTGCAGGTGGCATGCATGCGTGTGCGCACACACACACACTCTATTCCCACATGCACACACCCCACACACCCACCAGACACACAGACACATATACAACACACACCAGACACACACATACACACAGACATGACATCCACACTGGACACACGCAGACACACACACACTCCACATAGATATACCACACACACATATATAGACACACACATACCATCCACATACCCCTCACACACACAGATGCACAATATATACACACCACACACATACACACACACACACACACACACACAACATGCAGACACACCCTCCACACAAACTTTCCTGGACAATGGTGCTCTCCCATCCCAGAAAGGATTTGTTATTTCAGTTATATTCATCCAGATCTCTGTCACACATGAGAGAAGAAAGCAAAGAGAACAAAACAAAAGGAGACAGAATCACTTTGGCTGCCTCCTTGGGGTCGATCTATAACAAATAAGTCTTTGCATGGGGAGAAGCTATTCCTTAGAAAACAGGCAGGTGCAGGCCAGCAAGGCTGCCAGCACTGAGCCCTGCGGCAGAAGGAAGGGGTGGAGACGCACCAGACTCCACAACTTCCCCGGAGTGGGGTCTGGCCTCGCCCTCCCGCTCCCCCCGAGGTCCCACCCCACTTTGCTCTCCACCTCAGCTGCCCAGTAAGAGCAGATGGACTGAAGTTCAAAGAGCCTGGTCAGCCCATCAGCGAAGTCCCATTTCACAGCCACCCACCTCTGTCATCGCTGTCGTCCCTCTCAGGCACAGAAAGGCAAGAGAGAAGGGCAAGACTTGCTGTGTCTGGCTCGCAGGAAACGGCAATGATTTCATTTACATCCCCTGAATGGCTGACCCTCTGATTTACACATTGATAATATGTGATGCTTTGTATTCCGGCAAATATTTAATCCTGACTGATCAATAATCCTCAGCTGGCTGCTCTTTTTTTGAAAAGAAATAAATCCCCTTTTACTCTTAAAAGTCTTGAATAAAATGAAACACGTCAGCCCAGAACGCACCGGCCTTACATGAAGCCATGTGGTTTATGTCTTCAGTCCTCAGATGTTTTAAAAAGGCCCCTTTGCTAACCTGCTCTTTCTGAGGTCCTCACAGCTCTCCAATTTGAGTTTTCTGTATTAGAAACTGACATTATAAGACAGCATTTAAAGTCTGACCCAGCACTTTTTAATTTAAAGGAAAATTATTCACCTAGACAAAATTCATGCATGTGCAGCATGCAATATTTGTGCCTTCACTGCTTTTATGCTCCATGATCTGATTTCAGTACAAATCTTGATTCTTTCTGTACAGTTTCCTTCAAAACTACATTAAAAAAACAAAACCACAAAAAATCTCATCCCCTACACAAAAATATCTGTACCCCTCTCAGAGTTAAACATTGTGAAAATTGTACATTAAACATAGAGATGATTCTTCTCCCTAGAAGAGGGTCACATGCAACCCAAAGCCCACCAAAAGTTCCAAAAACAATAGCAACAAAAAGCAAATGCTCTTTCATCTCGGGCAGCAACAAAAGCATAACTTTCACCAAATCAACCCCCGCCAAGAATTAATATAACACAGAACACATTGACATTCAGACCAGTATGGTTACATCAGCTCACCACAATATTTGTTTGAAAAAACACACAATTTGTGGTAGAGAGAAATTCTAATACAAAAAGAAGTTCTTTCAAATGCTAATGAACCAAAAGGCATATTTTTCCTGTGTTTGGAAAATTGCTGCAACATATAAAAATATACTTTCTATGTGGAAAAAAAAATGAGTGTACAGCCATTTAGTAGAAAAGGCAATTAAATTTGTTGTAGATTACCTTGACAGTTGAGAAAAGTTAATCCTGCCTCCATAAGTCCTTTAGGACTTTATTAGCATTCTCTGACCTAAGCAGTCTTCCGTTTTCAGGTACCAAAGTTTCTTTTCTTCGCCAGTGAAATGTTCAGTGTGGACACTGGACACTGTATCATTGAACAGATCAGAAAAGAATATTGTTTCCAATCTTCTGGTGGAAAGAAAGATAAAGGAAAAAGAAAATGAAAGAAAAGAAAGAAAGAAAAACAAAAAGAGAGAGAGAAAGGGAGAAAGGAAGAAAGGAAGGAAGGAAGGAAGGAAGGAAGGGACAGAGAGAGAGAAAGAAAGAAAGAAAGAAAGAAAGAGAGAGAGAGAGAGAGAGAAAGAAAGAAAGAAAGAAAGAAAGAAAGAAAGAAAGAAAGAAAGAAAGAAAGAAAGAAAGAAAGAAAGAAAGAAAGAAAAGAAAAGAAAAGAAAAGAAAAGAAAGAAAGAAAGAAAGAAAGAAAGAAAGAAAGAAAGAAAGAAAGAAAGAAAGAAAGAAAGAAAGAAAGAAAGAAAGAAAGAAAGAAAGGCAAACACAGTCTAATCAAGCATTCTTCCTGGTAGAAAAAAAAAGAGTAAATCCTGTATTCTGGAACAAGTTCAAACATAGCTTGACAGGCTACGGGAGAATTTACACTGAGCATGCTTAGCCTTGCAAGGCTTGCAGGAGACACTCTTAATGAATATTACTTCCTTCCCACTGGCTATTCCTGCTGGAAGTCCACACCCACTCTCTTTCAGTAGTCAGGAATTCAGCTTCAGCCAAAGTCCAGAAAACATGCTCACGCAGACACCAGGCCTCACCGATCCATGAACTTTCAGGTTGTGACCTGCAAGGTCAGTTTAACAAATAGAACACGGGGGTGAATTTTTTTCTGCCCTTGGTTATGTTCCCATCTTTGTGCCTGTCCTAAACTGCAGTTCCCCCAGAGAAAAGAAAAATAGATGGCTTTCTTTCTAAAGAAGACGAAAAGTCCTAAATGCCAGTTTCAAGGCCTTTCCCAATGGCTTCAAAACCCACATAGGAATAAGGGTTATCTGCATTTGAAAATCCAACATAAGAATGTTTAGTTTCTGAATAAAATAAAACAAAAATCATATCCAAAATGCACCCTTTCTGATAACTGACACATCATCTCTTTAAAATGTTACATGCCAATGCACAATCTGAATATGCCTTCAGAATTCAGATTTAATCTGCCATGATGTCTAGGTTATGCTAAAATAAATGTTTTTATTTCTCAAACAATGCTTTCCTTAGTCCTACCCCTATATCCCTCTGTGTTGTTTAATGACAGAAGATCTGAAATTCTGGAAACTCAAAAATAGGCCACTTCTCTGACCACCTGAGAAAACAGAATTCTTACCCTGTGAATGAAAAGGGCAAGGGATAGAAAAGCGAGAGAGATACAATATAGAAGCAAAGTACTGGAAGGGTATTTTATACTTAAAATATTAATAACTGTGTTGTCCTGATATTTTCAGATGCCAAATGTTTCTGTTTCACTATCAAATTATAAATTACAAATATTATTAATCATTTGGATTTAAGGGGTGCATGTGCCCCCCACACACACACACAAACAAATTTGTGTTTGAAAAGAAATGATGTCAACATATACCAAAAGACAACAAGAGTTGTCTACATGTGGAGAAAAATATGGTCTGCCCAAAGCGTACCTAGCTAGCACTGAGTCCTTGCATTAATATCAGGATTCTTCACGTATCTGGTGAGTAAACCCACTGGCTCACCACACCTGTGACACTTTCAGCAGTCACTACACAGCAGCCATGACATGTTCCTCTGATCTCAGGTCCTTGTAACAGAAGATATTTCCTTGCCTGCCACTGAATAAATAAAATTTCCTTAGAGATATTTCTCATAATTATGAGGTTTGGGCCTGGGGGTAGTTTTGTTTGTTTTTTATGCTTTGCCTGAAGGAATAATAAAATTTAGTCCCCTGTTCCAAATGTCTTTATTTATACTCTTACAAAGCAAACTAAGTTTTCAGCCGTTAAAGGAAACTCAGGAGAGATCAAGAATTGAAAGACAGGTAATTCTCATGGCCTGCCGGAAGGTAAGTTTAAAATAATAAGGACTTTTAGTCATTTGACCAAAAAAACTTGCCTCTATAGAGAGAGGTCCCAGACGGAAAGGACCCTTGGTCAAGGCTAGTGCTCTGATTTGTGACAGCCTAGTCTCTGTGTCATCAGGACACACTGTTTTTTGTTTTGTTTTGTGTCTTCGCCCATGAGGATGAGCACCTGTCCCTAAGTCTACGGGTGCTCTTTACAGAAACGGACATGCTTTTTCCAGCTTGAATCTTTTAATAATTCTGTGTGAAGCTATGATGGTCATTATAGTAACAACACAGTCACTCACTCAAGTGACAATTCTTTTCTGAGCTTCTGCTCTCACTCATCAGAGCCCTGGAAATTGGGATAGATTTATTTTTCTCTTGTTTGAAAGAAGTACAAAGGTTGACTGTCTAAAACCTGGCTATCCGAGACCTAAGTTTTGTCTTGATCCACCTCAGCACATGGTGTCCTACCTCAGGTTTGCCTTAGAGTCCAATGTGGGGGCTGGAGCTCCAGTCATCACATTCCATCAATCAGAAGGAAGCAGGGAGTGAAAAGGGCATTTGCTGTATTTATTTTGCTGATGTAACAAATTACCTCAAATTTGATCTCAAAAGCACAAATGTGTTACTTTTTAGTTCTGCACATTAGAATTCTGAAATGGGTCTTACTGGGGTGTAATCAAGGTGAAAGCGAGCTGCACTGCATTCTGGAGTTTCTAGGGGAACACCTATTTCCTTGCTTTTTCCATCCTCTAGGAACCACTGCCTTCCTTGGTGTTTGGCCCCATCTCCAGTTTCAAAGCCAGCAATAGGACACTCTCACATTGCATGAATCTGAGCTCTGCTTCCTCCCTCTTTCACTTTCAGATATCCTTGTAATTACATTGGGCCTAGTGAGATATGCCAGAACCCAGCTGATTGGCAACCTTAATTCTCTCTGCAACCATAGTCCCTCTATGTCATGTATGGCAGTATATTCATAAATTCCAGGGATTAGGACATGGACATTTTGGAGGAATACTACTGTTTCTGTACTTACCTTCAGCTGATTTAACCATCCTAATTCAAACTTCCCAAAGCCATATCCAATGTCTTACATTCCATGGCTCCTCCCACTTATAAGGAAAGCTAAACCCAGCATTATTTTTGACAATAGAGAGATTTATTCCTAAGAAATAAGGGTGAAGAGATAGAGGGTACTAGCCAGGAGTCTCTGACATAAATACCTAGCAATGTGAGGAAAGACTAACCCTGGACTACTGCAATCACATTTTAATTGGGTGGCCTTCTCTAGACTATATGTGTCATCCACATCGCTGCAGAATGGATCTTTCTAAATCACATGATAATGACAAATCAGTGTTTTTTAATTTCCACTACCTACCCATTTTCTAATGACACAGCCAAGTTACTTAGCTGGAGGCTTAGGGTCTTTCACACAGTGGCCCTAAGCTACCTTTTCAGACTAATTTCTACCATAAATATGAACTCCAGCTCATTCTCTTTCTCATGATTTCTTGAATATACTAAGCCTTTTGGCATGTAAGTACCAAACATAGTGGTACTGTGATGACTCGGTCACTCTGGTCTCTTAATTCTGGGACCTACTTTCTTCAATGACACTGTCTTCTACCCCGAATCAGCAACCAGACCAATGACTAGTTCTTGACCTTGTCATTGCAAATAATGGCAAGCTCTCCATAACGTTAAATATCCACTCTTCAATTTACAATAGAGCATGTTATCCTTCCTAGGATTCTAACTATATCTTTCAAACTTCCCCCAAAGATTCTACAATTTGATGATTGTGATACCTTTTCACTATGCTCGCCCCATTTCTTTCCTTAGCAAACTTAAAGGCATCATTAAACTGATGCCTCAAGTCCCCTGATTGCTCATGCATCAGACTCAGCAGGTAGAACAGACATGTGGTACATGGGGGAGGGGGGATCTGTCAATATCAAAAGTCCCCCAGTATAACATAAGCCAATAGGATGTCTTTGATAGCTCACAGCTGAGTCTCTTTCTGAGACCTGTCCTTAGTCAGTGGAAGACACCTCACCAAGATCATAACCCCTCCCTGGGTACCAAAGCCAGGCCCCCTTTACTTAGTTTGGGACAATGGGGACAATCTCTGTCCTTCCACTGCAGTAGTATCACAGTTCCACCACTCTCTCCCCAAGCCTGCTACCCTCACTTCTTTGCAGGTGTTTCTCCAAACAGCATTCTCAAAACCTTCTACATGCAACTCTCTACTTCAGAGTCTGTTTCTGGGAAATTTGACCCCAGATCATTGGTACCACAGGTCTTGAAAGCAGATTCTAAAATAAACAGGAATCAGAACTCTCCCCAGCAAGTTGGCAATCAGGAGCCCATCACGGGTAATGAGTGGGAATGGACAGCTCCTGACATGCTGTCACGTGCAACTGGTATAACCTTCGCTAGGTGAGATGGATAGTACACCATGTGAAATGTACCAGCAATAATCGCATCTCAGGCACTTGGACGACACAGCCTATAAAGTTGAATAACTTTGTTGGGGCTATCGATGATGTATTGAGGAATGACAATGAAAGGCTGTGGGTGATTCATGATCAATTAAGTTCACTGTGAAAGCCTTAACAGTATTTAAAGAGACTTTCTCTTCTGCAACTGGAGAATCAGAAAGCTGAAGACTAGGGCCAGACTTAATTATAAGGGTAGCAGAATTCCCAGCCCCAGGAGGTTACTTCTCCAAGGTTAGGAAGAGTGAAACCCTGAGGCCTGGGATAGGCACATCTGTATTGATGTACTTGGAAATCTAGATTCTCTAAATTCCTCTGAACACCTTGGACCTGTAGTGGAAAACTACTTCTCCCTGTCAAAGGTGGACATTTATGCCCTTTTTGAGGAGAATCCAGAGGCCTTGGCTTTTCAAAAGAATAGGTGCCTCCTAAAGGACCCACAGACAGCTATGGTGTGATTAAGAAAAGGTGACTTTGATTAATCTAGGGGAAAAATGATGGGTAGCCAACAAAGTAGGTGTTTCATTCATGCAACAGAAAAGATCAAGGGTGTATGATATGGAAGTTGAAAGTGGCCACTCTGATAAAAAGTCAAAATCTTCTGACTAGTTTCTGGAAGATATTCAGAACCCATTGATTAAAAGAGAGGCCTAGTTTCCATAAATAAAAATATATATGAAATAATTTTCCCAGTCCTTCTCAGAACAGGCAAAATGGTAGAGGAAAAAAGCAATTTATTAAGAATAAAGGAATGAAAGCTGAGGTCTTCAAGGCCATTCTGTCCAAGTGGGAGCTTTGGGGACCCGGTGAGACATAGAATCTCATCCCAGGTCCAATTTACAATGGATCCACTTGTTCATCACCCTACCCAACAACTATTTCTGATACCCAAAATGTCTAATGGAAAGAATATAAAAGGCATGATACACACATCGGTTCCTTGGATGGTGAAATAAGAGTTATCTAGTAAGGAATCTAAAAGGAATCCTCTAAATCATATTCTCTGGCCAAGATGGTAAATCAAAACAATGCTTTATCCCAGAGAAGAATGGCAGAGAGAACACACCAGTAAGACCTAAAAGAATTAGTTGGGGTGGGGAGTGGGGATGATCTTCATCATATCCATTTCATTTACCATTCAGACCCCCAAATCCTGTGGATTATGATCAGTGAGAGTGACAAGCAACCAATTTGACCCAGGAGCAATCCCAGTTGCAGATACTTTGCCAGATGTGGGCCTTTGCTAGATGTACAAGGTATTCAGACAGCTATCTAGCTGACAATGCGCACTTTTCCATCCCTGTCCAAAACGAAGATCAGACATAGTTTGCATTCATGTGTAACAAAAGTACACATCTATACCTTTGCCCAAGTTTACCCTTCCTCTTTAATAATGTTGTCTAAAAGTAACTGAACAGTTTGGACATTGCCTAGAACATCACATTATTCCACTATATTGATGACATCTTGTTAATCTAACTGGATGAACAAGAAGTGACAAGGACATCAGAAGTCTTAGTAAGACACATTTGCTCCTGACAGTTATAAATAAATCTTGCAAAGAATTCGAGGACAACCATGCCAATGAAGCTTTAAGGGCTTTAGTGTTTGGGAACATATGAGACAATCCCTATAAATTAGAGCACAAGTTTTCACATCACGTGCCTCTGCCTCTAAGAAAGAAGCAAACCTGGGTTAACCGACCCACATACTAGAGACAACATATTTCATTCTTGGGATGCTGCTCTGGCCCAATGATTGAGTAACATTAAAGTCAAGAGCATGTGGGACTCTACCACTTGCATCTATGACCCAGCAGAGTCTAGGATATGATGTTTTATCTGCTGTGGGGTAAGGCATCCTATGGACTTTATAGTTAGGATTGACAGAAGAACTCCAACACAAACACTTAAGAATCTGGGGTGAGGTTATGCTTTAAAAAACAGAAAACTATAATTTATTGGACACAATGCTCTTTGCCCTGCATATTAAGTGACCAGATATGGCCAGAACTGTCCCTTGTGGACTGGATTCTATCAACCATTTGTAAGGAATGAGAGACCTATGTTTTATCAAGTGAGGAGCAGCAATTCCCTGTTAGATGAAAGTAGAGCACAAAATACAGGCACAGGAGGAGGAGAGGCATGGGCAGGCTGCAGGAGCTGGTGGCTCAAACCCAGTTCACTAATACTATGGCACCAAGACCTAACTGTCCCTGAAGTCTGGCTGCATGGTATGGAGGGTCCCTCTGGCAGAAGATAAAAATGCCTAAGTTCGGTTCATGGCTGTGTTGGTTCAACATGAGAGGGAATTTAAAGCAGACATAGGCTGCTGCTGTGTTTCAGCCCCACCCAAAGGTAGCACCAAGACAGTGAGGGGTGAAAATTCTCCCAGGAGGCTGCCTTCAGCTGGAGAATGTGTTCACCTAATTTGTGTGGAGGAAAAGTGATCTGGGGTGAGACTATAAATGAACTTATGGGCAGTGGTAACTGATGGTGCTTGCTGGTCAAACCTAGAAAGTTTGGATGGTTGTGAATAGGAGGTCAGAGGAAGAACCATGAAGATGGCGTAAGAGCGCAATCACAAAGTATACAGATCTTTATTGCTGGCTATGCCCACAAGAGGGCACTCACCATGGAAGAAGCACTAAGCAACCAAAGGGACAGAATAATTGATCCAGACAGTGTTATGAGCCTCCCCACGGCAAGCATAATAGGTTTATTAACAGAGTAGCTAAGGTAATGGAGATGAAGACTGTTCATGAATCCAGCAGCATGCAAATACCACTCAACAATGCTGATCTAGCTGATGACACTGCCAAATGATCAAGCTGCCAACAACAGACAAAAAGTCAGCCCCTGCTAGGGTCCATCACTAGATGAGGCCCATAAGACCCTGGTGGCAAGCTGACTACAGTGAGTGCCGTTCATGCCGGAGTAACGGCAGTTCAGTTCCTCATTTTACCCAAACCCAGGATGCGTTGGCCCCTCTTACCCCAAAGGCCTTGGCTAGCATGGCTGTCCGAAAACAAACAACGTCTTTCTGGAGGGATAATTAAAACTTTTTAAACTTAATTATTTTTTAAATTTTGTTTCATTTGTTTAAAAGACTAAGTTTTTCAGAAAAATAGTATCGCAACTCAATGTATATATCATACCACCCACCACCACTATCATTTTTACTTTTAACCCTGGGTTCCCTCCCACCCTGCCACCTCCCTCCTCCTTCTGGTAACCACAGTCTAGCATCAGGGTCCTGAGAGTCCTTCTGTGCCTTGTTAAGTTTGTTCATTTTGTTTGTTTATATTCCACATACGAATGAAACCATCTGGCATTTTCCTTTTCCTTTTTTGGCTATTTCGCTTAGTATAATAACCTCAAGTTCCATCCAGGTTGCTGCAAGGCACAATTTCTTTTTTTTTTTTTTTTTAAATAGCTTAGTAGAATTCCATTGCGTATAAATGCTAATGTCTATCTTCCTCTTTTCTTCTTTTTAAAAATCTTTGAGATATAATTTACAAACCATAAAGTTAAACCAAAGTATACAATTGAATGATTTTAACATTCTAAGAGGTATGCAGTCATTAGCATCATTTAATTTTAGAACATTTGTCTTACCCCCCAAAGAAACCTCCTACCAATAACAATCAGATTGTATGCATCCCAGTCTCCTATCTTCAAGACCTAGGTAATTAGTAATCCTTTGTCTCTGTAGTTTTGACTATTCTGAACTTTTCATATAAATAGAACTCTGTGATCCTTCATGACTAGAATCCTTCGATTAGCATAATTTTTTCAAGGTTAATCCACGTTGTAATAGGTATCAATGGTTTATTCCTTTTCATTGGCAAATAATATGCCATTGTAAAGATATACCACATATTATTTATTCATGCATTGGTTGTTTCCATTTTGAGACTATCATGAATAATGGCACTATAAACATTTAGATAAAAGGCTCTATATAGATTGTTTTTGTTTATCTTGGGTATATACTAGGAATGGAATGGGTCATATGGTAACCCAATGATGAACTTTTTGAGGAGATTCCAAACAGTTTTCCAAAGTGGCTCCACCATTTTAGCTTCATACCAACAATATATGAAGATTCACATGTCTCCAAATCCTTGCCAACTCATGTCATTATCTGGTCTTTGAGGTTTGGATGCATTTCCCTATCAGCAAATGATGTTAAATATCTATCTCTGTATGTGCTCCCATTCTTTCATAAACACACACACATCAAGTTTTTGTCCTAGTTGCTCCTCTGAAATGGCTCTTCACAAGGCTACCAGTGACCTCCACAGTGCTCCATTCAAGGTCCTCATCTTTCATTACCAATCAGTAACTTTTGATGTAGCAAAACCTCTACCTGATATTCTTGACTCCCAGGATAACACATTCTTTTGTTTCCCTTCTGCAATTCTAATTGCATCTGTTCATCCTCATCTCTCTGACAGCTAAATGTTCAATTATCCCACTGTTCCATTCTAGAATTTCTTCTTTCTTTCCCTCTAGACTCATTTCCTACATAATCTCATCTAAGCTCCACATAACTTCTTCTGGATTCATGACTTTTAATGCCATCTCTTTGATGATAATGACTATATAATAATGGTGACATTATTATATCCTCAGCATGGATCCACATATCCAAAATTTCTGATTTAATACCACCACTTGCCTGCCTAAGAGGCATCACAACATCACATGCCCACAATCGAGCTCCTGTTGTTTTTACCAAAACCACTTCCTTTCCTTTCTCAATTTATGACAACTTACTCAGGCTCAGAAACTTGGAACTATTCATGACTTCATTTCTCACATCACATGCCCAAAGTATTCTGAATTCCTGTGGCTCACCTTCATAATAAATCTAGACTTTGACCCTTTCTTATAACCCCCACTGCCATGACTCTGGTTCAAGTCAATATCATCCCTCACCTGGATTGTCAAAACAGTCTCCTAAATGGGCTTCCTGTGTCTGCCCTTGACTCCCTGCAGTCTTTTCTCGATACAATAGCCAGAGTTGTTCTGTTAAAACCTAAGCAGAATGTATTTCTTCTCTGCACCAACTCCTCTAATGGTTCTCTACTCTCCTTTGAGTAAAAACCAACATCCTTACCTGCCCTACAAAGTCCCAAATTACTTGCCTCCTCCTTACCTCTCTGATCTCATTTCCTACCAGAGCCCACTCCATCTTTCCTTTCTTGTCATTCTCATTGCCTTTCTGTATCTCAGCAACTCTTTGTCTGCCCTAGATAAGGCTTCTGCTCAAAGCATTTACCTCTGATATCCATATAATCCATACCCTCACCGCCTTCAGACCTTTACACAGAATTCACCTGCTCAGGAAAGCTTTTCTCGACTCCTCTAAAATATTGGTCCCCTTCCCAAAGTTTCCTATCTCCCATGCCTACTTTCTTCTTTTCTTTTCCACTTGCCATATGTAACTTACTATCTATTTTAATGATTCATCTTATTTATTTTGGGTCTTTCTAAGTAGAAATTGAACTTTGTGAGCATCGAATCTTGTCTATTCATTCACTGATAGATCCCAAGCAACTCAAAAAGTTTTTGGCACATTGCAGGTACTCAATAAATGTTGAATGAATCCCTTTGCCACGTCTTCCAACCACAGACTGTCACTCCTCTTCTCCATCTGGAAGATATATTTATCCATTCAGAGAGAATCACATATCAACCCCTCTCTGCACCTCCCAACTCCATGACCTCTCTACCCTGTCGGTTAGGTTTGACCTCTGTCACTGTACTTAAAACATTGATTTGTGACTTTCAGCATTTGATTTTCCCATAAGATAATGAATTTCTGCAATGTTGAGTCATCACCTTTTTTTAAATCACCCTGGTACCTGGTCCAGGGTAAAATTCAACAAAAACGCTAAATGAACCATTAAACATAACTCTCTCTTCTTATTCCCTCCCTCCCCCTTCATCACCCCTTGCCACTACCTAAAATGGCCAGCTACCTCCTCTACTCCCAAGTGACTCCTGACCCCCACTCTGACCTGAACTTACAGACAGGAATCTCTCCACAGATCTCTCCTCATACCCTATACCCTCATGACTTTACTCAGTAAGATAATGTTACAAATTTCTTAGTGCTAAGATTCCAGCAAGGCTTAAAGAATTGACCACTGAGAATTTTATTTTAAAGTTACCATTGTTTTTCAATCCAGGAGATTAAACAAATGGTCTACAAGGAGGCCATGTGGGAACGGGAGACCCAGGTTGGCCTTCTGAAGGTGTGTAGTTTGAAAAATTTTGAGGGAAGAACTACTTTGAGCATGTGCTTAGTCCTTGACCTCTGGGTGAATTAACGTGACCAATTATTTCCTGGGAATAGAAAGGTTATTTCGTGAGAAGAGAGAGAGGAAGAGCAAAGATATACAGGACACCTGAGGAGAAGGGGGCCATTAAATGGAGCCTGGTAAGGTCACTGCCAAAGATAAACCTGCAGAGATCCTTGGTTCCCAACAGTCACTCCACTTTTCTCTCATTGGAATCCACCTCAGGACACTACTATGATCACATAATCCTACACAGAAATGGTCCAATGGAAATAAGTAACCACATAATATGAATCATGTGAGAATGCTCTGAAAGTAAAAATATACCATTTTTTCATCAACACTCACTGAGACCAGAAAAGCAAAAACACTTCCAAATATATACTGAGTATTATAAGCTAGCTCTGAGAACAGGGCCACAAAGACGAGTAAAACAATGCCAGGTCTGAAAGGAATTTAAAGTCTCATAAGGAAGAAACCACTGCAAACAAGTAGGAAAAGTACCAGAAAACAGAAGTATAGACTCATGATAGTACAGAGGCAGCACTCAGCACTGGTTAGGTAGTACTTGTTGTAGAAGAAACGGTCAGAGAGTAGGATTTGAGGTTGGTCTTAAAGGATGAGCAGGAGTTTTCTGCAGGGAAAGTAGTAGAAGGAACAGCATATGAAAGATGCAATTTATGGAACAGCCTGGCTTGGATGGAAATATTAGTAATGTGATAATGCTGCTGTGTCATTGGATTTGAGAAGGTATGGTGCAGTAAGATAGTAAAGGATCAGGTTATAGAGGACCTTGGAGGAACTTATCTCTTTATACAGTGGCAATCCATTCAAAAATCTTAAGCAAGGGGCTGAGAAAGTCAGAATTTCGGTTTTGCAAAATTACTCTGGCTAGAGTTTGGAGAATATATTGGAAGGTGAGGAAGAAAAATCAATATACTGACAACATTATTATCAAAGTGAAAGCCGGTAAGAGTCTGAATTGGGCAACAAGGATAGAGATAGACCTGAATGGGCAGTCGGCAGCCTCATGATCTATTAGCTATGTTGGGGAAGAGTAGTGAAAGGCAGTCAATAGTTTTTATTAATGTAGTGAATTTATTCATATGGGTAATACAGAATGCAGAGTTTTTTTGAGGGGACAATTATAAATTGTACTGGACATAATGAGTCTGATGCTCCTGTGGGGCACTGATTTGGAGGTTTAGAAGGCAAATTGTATATGAACAGCCAACACGTCAAATATGAAGATGCAAACTTTGGAATTGCATCACATATGGTATTAGGTGGAAATTTTGAGTATAGGTAAACTGTCCTAAGGGAGTCTGTTAAGAGAGACCAAATAAAGTATACTCTAAAATGAAACCTCATTGAAAAAAGGGGAGTCATGCAAAAGACCAAGACAGAAATGGAAAATATAAAGTACCCACACATAAAATAACACACAGTGAGGCCAAGAAAGAGATCTGAGAACGTTCGCTGGATTTAGCAATACAGAGGTCATTGATATCGTTAGGGGGAACGTACTTCACGTGGGTAGGGGTAGGGACTAGGTGAGTCTCCTGGGTAACAAAATGTAAGGTAGCATCCCCACAAAGCTGTACAAGTGAAGGATGAGCACCTGAGAGTAAGTGCAGCTATAAATTTTGCACCCTGGCTGACTCACTGCTTCACCTTCATCATGTCCATGCAGAAATTAAAGGAGAGGAAAGGATGGAGAGTCATCAAGTGTGATTGTAATGCACTGACTCAGGTTCACACCCTTTCTCATATAAATCACCCTGAAAGCAGAGGCTTCGGCTACCATGTTTGGTTTTACATAAATCTTAGCACAGACCACAGTTAACTGGTCCAAGCTTGGACATCTGATCAAGAGCAGCTATCTAAACTTGCAGCATGCTGGGCCAATCATTTTTTCTCCTGAGACTTTGGGCAAGGAAATACCATGAGAATGTATTTGTTGGCAGTAAATAAAAGCTGAAGAAAGTTTATATTTTAGAGGCCAGAAGAGCGATGGTGGCCCACCTATAGGTCACATTCATGGGAAGACTGAAATCTACTGAGAAATCCATTGGTAGAGAGAAAAGCGAGCACAGTGCTGGAGTGAAGGCCAGAAACAGAAGGAATTACCAGCATCCACAACCCACCCCACACCCAGCTCCAGAAAGCTTTTCATTTTCTGTGCAAACATTAAGCTCCTTTTTCTCTCAGGTTAACTTGAGTTAAATGTGTCTCTCCTTTGAACCAGTAGAGCCTAACTAAAGTTATTTTTAAAAGAACCATATCTGTGAAACAAAGAAGAAAAGTAAAGGCAATAGCAGAACAAGGCTTAAAGGAGCCATTTGAGCCAATTTAATGAAATGCACTAAAAAGATGATACTAAGTTACTCTGACTAACTTGATCAGCATGTCTGTCTTACTGATTTATCATGAAGTGCTATGGATTGGGAGACAAAAGGGGTCTAACACTTAACATCCTGTTATTCAATGTCTCTTCACTCAGGTCTCAGTTTCCTCACCTATAATGTGGGGAAGCAAACATCTACATACTTATTTCCTAGGATGGCGGTTATGTTGTAAGATTGGGTATGAAAAGGAAGGGGTTATTTTGTGTTATATCAATTATAGGAACAATTGTTTAGCTTCTCTTTAGAAAAGCTCAGCCTCAGGTTTACTGAACAATACTCCCCTCTCCCCATCCCACCTGCTGCCCATGTTTCTCTCTCTCCTGTATACTCGGTGCTTCAAGTGCTCCCTATTCTCTCACTGCTCTTTTCCTTCTGGCTGAGAAGTAGTAGTACTAAGTACTGAAAAATCAACAATTCTCACCTGGAAAATCTCTCACATATTCATTTGCCTGCAATATGGTATCATAGCTACAATGGACAAGACAGCACTCTGGCTGTGGCAAATGGGACAGTGATCACGGCAGTGAGTGCTGGAGAGAGTAGCAGTAGCTGTCATTAGAATGTCTACACTACAGGAAATTACAGTTGATACTCTGAAGTCGAGTTTAACTCTTAACATCTTCATACCTTACAAAGAATCCTATGTTGACTCTTTTACCTTATTTTTAAAAGTTATTTTCATGACATAAATACCAATTTTCAAATCAATGTGGAGTAGCCCACACCTACATGGTTAGTAGTCAGAGATAACAGAGCACACTCTCACAAACGGCACAGCCCCTCCTCCCTGCCCTTGGGGACAAGAGCTGACTCAGAAGGAGGCTGGGGCACTGTGAACACCTGGGCAGCAGTAGCAGCATTTCTGGTTTCTATTAGAATTGGGGGGCACCTTTTGCCACTTGATATGGAATGCATAGCATGTCCAAAGACAGTGCAGGGTTATGAGTCCACTTATTGGTCGACCTTGAGAGCCAATCTGCTGCTGGTCCAGATGACTTGGCAATGCCGCCTGCAAACCAGCAAGCAGCAACACGGTTAAGAGCAGAACAGCTGAGAGACCAGTGCCTGTGGGTCCCTGACAGCTGGATATGTGAGAGCGCCGTACAAGCCAGGTCTTCTGCCTATCTGGCAGCCAGAGGAAAGCACTAACATTCTGCACCGATTCCAATACTCTAAAGAGCTAGGGCAGTGCCCAGCACTTTCTCCTCTGTGTTACTCATAAAGAAACCTTCCCCCCTGGTATGCTGAGCAACCCTCTCTGGCTGAGGCCAAGGAAGTGGAGAGAAGCACTTAAGGGATCCCTCCTGTCCCATAGCCATCTGTCCAGTAAGGTGAGCACCAGGAGACACTGGGTGATGGTATATGGTAGATATGCTTCTTGTCATGTCTGAAAAATCATGTTAGAAATCTTCCACAATAAAAAGTTAAACTTGAAAGGAAAGGCAGCATCTTCACTATGTAACTTCAGGGTTTGGAGAAAAGGGATCTTTCTCCTCCAAATACCTCCCAAATACCTACCTGATCATTTTGCAGTTGTAAATACAAATACATACAGCAGTGAACAGTGGCTAGAATTCAAATCCAGATGGAAATTTCTAACCAGGGATCCTTTCTGAGGAGGGAGCAGCAGGACACCTCAAGAGTAAACCCAGGAGGAAGGGACATGGGAGAATAAAAAACAGGGGTGGCGCTGGGGACATGCTTTATTGACTTCACAGTTTGGCCATATCTCTCTCTCTCAAAGAGTTCTTTGGGGAGCAGCCAGTGCTTACCAAGATCCCTCAGGAGCTTGCAATCCGGCCCTGCCCCAGACACAGCTAGCCTGGGCTTTCGACCCCTGCCCCTTTAAGAATCTCAGACCCTGAAGTTGCTAGGCACAAAGGAGTTGCCATGACAACGACATCCCTATGTCTGTTAGTTCCAGCACTGAGACTCAGGCTCAGGCACATGGCAAGAGGACAGCTTGCAAGGGACAATGGGGAGAGCCGACTGCCGCTTTTCATGCCTAATTACCCAGGAGCACATGGCACAATGCGGGTTTCACTGCGCCTTGGCTCAGAATGGAGACAGGTTCTCTTCCAGTTGGAAAGGATTCCAACCCTGGCCCTGGCCTCCATTTCAGGGAGGGGCAGGAGGGGAAGGAAAGTGACTTCTTGAAATGCATTGACCTTGTCTTCTTAATTATTTTGCATTTGACCTCTTTTCTTGTCCCAGAAGCTAATTATTCCAAGTCAGAAAAATTGTTCCACCAAAGGTTGAACTGAGCGCTAAATACTGACAACTGGTGTTAGGAGCAACTCTTTCCCAGGCCCAGGGAGGCAGTGAAACGTCCTGCTTTCTCAGAACTGACCCAGCCAGTCAGAGGGTAGAATGACTATTCAATCATCAGGCAGTATAAGGTAGCTTTCTCAGCTTCTTTCTCACTGTTCCAAGAAGCCTGGAATGGAATTGAGGCCTCAGACCAGGGAACACAGCAGACTGCGGGAGGGCAGTCTTGACAGCTCCTGGTTGTAAGGTGACAAAGAGACAGCATGAAGATGCAGGAGAAGGAGATGTTCCACTCTGGGCTAGTGGGCAAAGGACGGTGGCACTCCCTCTACATCGTGAGCCCACAACTAACCAAAAGGGATTTTGTGTCATCAAAGATGGAAGAACAAATGAGTCTACTGCCTTATCAGAATTAGGAGGGTGAAAATTAGTAGTTCTCTGACATTTATGTCACTGGTTCTCTGCCAGGTTCTCTGCCAAGGCTGCGAGTACCTGGAGTGACTGATTATCAAGCTGCACCCAAGTCAACCTAGATAACAATATTGTATAACTATCTGTTTGGGTCCCATCTGGCCCTGTCCCTTATCACTTTCCTTTTAATGTTATTTAACATTCAACACCTCCTCCTCAAATAGAGGAGGAGGGTCAAAGGCTGACCAACTCTTTCCTAGCTCAACAAAACCCAGAAGACCTGGCGATCCCCCCTCTGAATACTTCTACTGCAGCACTGCACACACTACAATATCACATTTGGAAATCCTTCATTATGGGAGCATATTCTCCTCATCAAGGTAAAAGGAAAAGGACTGCTGAGGGGCCAGTGACATGTTTGAGAAGCTCAGTCATGGCCGTCCTCTGTAGGACAGGACTGGTAAGGGATGGAGCCATAAAACTGAACATCTTGACATGAAGTACAGTTTCACATGAGGACCAGAATAAGATAAGACTCTGATACAGATCCAGCCTCTTATTCAAACTGTCCTGCCACTCAGGTCTTAATCCAATGGTTCTACAGGAATGGGTTCTACAGAAAGATGCTGAGTATAGTTGCAAGTACTAATAAGACACTTAAAGTACAGGTGTGTAACCTGGAGGAAAACCATGTCTGCCACGGGAAAGTATTGTCATTGAAAAAGAAGTTCATGGGTAAATGAATGACAATGGATATCATATAAATATATGATCAGGGCTGGGAACATCTGTCTAATCAATGGATTTAAGATTAGGCAACTACTCAGCTATAAAAAAAATGAAGTCATGCCATTTGCAACAACATGGATAGAATTTGAGGGGATTATGCAGTGAAATAAATCAGATGGAGAAAAACAAGACAAATACTGGTTGATCTCATTCATATGTGGAATATAGAGAAACACAGCAAATGAACAGACGAAACAAAACAAAAAATGACTCCTGGACATTGACAACAGAACTGAGGAGACCAAAGTGGAGAATGGTGGGGGTGGAGTCAAGAATAGAGGAGTCCAATGGACGGTAGGGGAGGAGTATGAAAAATTCAGCGGTGGCTGTGGTGAGTTACCATATATTTGATGCAGAGTGAATCCGCACATCTAAAACTTTTATTGTGTTGTTACCTCAATTTAAAAAAAAAAGATCTGGAGGACGAGGAGCAATTCCTATGCAATGGAATCTGTGCACTGGGTCTGCAGAAATCCAGGAGGCACAAGTAAATGACAGTAGCAAGTGGCCACACTCCAGTCCCCTGCCCCTGTTTGTCCTTCAGCTCATACCTATTAAGAAGGAAAAATAGTTCAGACCTAGTTTAAAAATTGGGGATACACTATATTTGGTGCAAGAAAAAATGAATTACTACCACACTCGGGAATGACACCAAGGACACTGGTGAAAGAAAGTCGCCCAGAATTGAGCCGCTTCTTCCCTTCATACAGAGGAAGATCTAAGGTCTCATTATAGATCTGAATTACTGAAAAATGGAAAATTATTTGTCTCCAAGGAACAAGACGGTAATGTTTCTGTATTCACTTTCTGTGTCTATTGTAACCAATTACCATGGATTTGGTGGCTTAAAACACCCAACATATTCTCACAGTTCTGGAAGCCAAAAGTCTAACATCAGTATCACCAGGTCGAAAGCAAGAAATTGGAGGTTTGAGAGACAAATGCCTTCCTTGCCTCTTCCAGGTTCTGATGTTCTGATGGTTGCTGCCTTTCCTTGGTTCGTGGCCTCATCACTCTGAATTCTGTCTTCATCTTCACATTGTCTTCTCCTTAGTTGTCAAAATTCCCTCTGCCTCTCTTTTATGAAGACACTTGTGATTTTATTTAGGGCTCACATAAATAATCCTGGATAATCTCCCAGTCTCAAAATCCTTAACTTAGTCTGAAAAGATCACTTTCCCACATCAGGTAATACATGTGGAGATAGCAGGAATTAGGACTTGATGTCTCTGGGGCATCACCAGTCCACCACAACTGAGGACTATTCTGACAGCAACCTGCAGAGTTTGAGCTATCACTGCCCTTTTCTCTAGGATGGATCATCCCCTTTGTATATTACAAACAGCCATGCATAGTCTTCCTGCTAAAGATGAATACCTCTCTTTCGTTTATCAAATAATTGAGGAATTTCTAGGCAAGTTGAAACATGGAGTCAGATAGAAAGAGTTTAAGAAGGCAGAGACCAACCACAAAGGTCAACAAGTAGGCATAGGAGAAACTAAAAGAAAAAAAACCTCTGTTGTCTGAATGTAAGGAGTTTGAAAATATTCCCTCTGAGTTGATAAAATGAGCTGAGATCTGAAGAAAATACAATATTACATCGAAAATGTAACATTCTGTCTTCCATAGAAAAGCATAGAGGATTTAGGATCATTAACAATGCTGAATTAGTTTATCACTATGTATAACAAGAATAGATCTGTTTAACAGGATCCTTTTCAAGACATATAAAGAAAACTCATTTAAAGTTTCTATGGTACAAGTAAACATAATGCTCTCCTAGATTGTATGTTTAAAATGTAATAGAACCCCTTGCCATTGAAAACAAACCACCAACTTTTCTCCACTCTGGTTGACACATATGAAAACAAATATATCAGTGGAATAAACCTAGAAATTCCTCTAGAGAAAAATTCACTTAGTATTCTCCATGGAATGCCAGTCTCCATGTGGGCAATTTAAAAGGGGTTAAAAAGTCTATGAAGTCTCTGATATCTCAGCAATTCTAAATACCAATACAGTATCTTTAAGCATTAAAAAGAAAAATCTATTTTGACATAAAAATGTTATTCCAACCAAAACAATTTTCATGTGTAAAGTATGGCAGGCAGCAGCTAAGATATTAGGTTACCTCCTACAGCGAGGTAGATTTTCAACTTATGACCATGGCAGTTCTGCAGACCTGCAAATGTGGCCTGCTCCACCTATGTCAGGCTAGAGAAGAAAGGGACACTGAGAATTCCTGGGAGGTAGACTGGAGCCAGAAAAATGGGGGAAAGACTTTCTCATCCACCTTCCAGAAACTTCCTGTCTTTGCCTCTATAAGCCATGTAATAAACCCTGCCCCACCCACTTTAAAAATGTAAGCAACTGGGAAGCCATGCAGCTGGCAGCAGGGGTGAGATTTGCTCTGTTCACCAGGCCACTTTATTATTTCATGCTGCAGCGAGGCAGAGGCTGGGCAGGGGGGCGGGGGGGTGCAATTTGAACAACTGGGTAGACCCTTAGGCCTATGACTAAGGCGGGTGTCTCTTTTTTTAAGTTTCGTATGTTTTAACAGAGAAAATCCATGTCAGATAACCAGAGGCTTCTTAATAGCTCTTTTATTTTCTGTTTCCCATATTTTCTATGGTTAAAATCAGTAAAATAATAATAATTTTTACTTTTTATATGATTTATTTCTGTTTTTCATTACTCAGCCCTACTTCCAAATAATGTTAATATAATCTGTATCTAAAGGCTATATTATTTTTTTTTCCTATTTACAATCATTCAGAAAGGTTCTTGTCACGTGAAAAAAATTTGTAACTGTGTTTGATGATGGATGTTAATGTGATGATTTTAAAATATATATGAATATCAAATCATTATGCTATATACTCAAAACTAATAAAACGTCGTATGTCAGTTATATCTCGATTTTTTAAATGTATGTACTTCATAGGATTATGAGGCTAATATAGCATACAAAAGCATTTAACCTAGTGCCAGGTATATACCTTTAAATTAAAAAAAAAATTAGCTTTTTCATCAATTCCAATAACACAACCACAATTGTGGATCACCACCATTAGTTTCCTCTGCCTCACACCTGCCTCTGTCCATCTTCTGTATTTTTTAGTCAGGTTAATTTTCTTATGTCAGTGATCTGCACAAGGGAGGAGGTCAAAAAGTATTTGTCAAATGAATGAAGAAAAGGAAGGAAAAGTGGTGGTGGTGGTAAAGGACACTGAACTCTGGTGGAGGGTGTGGTATGAAATACAGATTGAGATACATCAGTATTCAAAAATGAATGTAGCATTGTGGACAAAGAGATAATAAATATCAATAATTTTAAAAAAGAATTGGAAACAATATAAGTACACATCATCAGATGAATGGATAAAGAAGATGTGGTGTGTATATATATACATTTATATGTATATATATACAATGAAATACTACACTGTCCTAAAAAAGATGAAATTTTGTCATCTTTCACGATCTGGGTGGAACTCAAGGGGATTATTCTAAGTGAAATAAGTGAGAAGGAGAAAGACAAACACCAGATGATCTCTCTTACACCATGTAATATGAAGAAACTAAGCAGACAGACAGACAAAATAATAACCAGCCTTGGACACTGATAACAGAACTGTGCTACCAGCAGTGAGCGGGCAGAGAAAGTGGTGGAAGACTGCTGGTAATTTGGTGGTAGGAGTGGTGTGCTATCATGTATTTAATGATGTGAACCTGCACACTTAAACTCATATTGTTTTACAAGTCAAAATTACCTCAATAAAAAAGGAGATTAAAAAAAAGAAATGAAGTGATATTTTAAATATTACAAACATATCTCACCTGCCTTCCATTCATTTTTCTAAAAGCTATATTCTTGCAATAAAATTATTCTTGTATTTCATTTCTAATTTTTTTTATATTTCATTTCATTTTATAATGGTATTGGACAATTATTTAGTAAATCTGTTTAACTGGTTTTGGTCACTACACATTCCTTTTTCCTTTTAATTATTTTTTGTTGAGATATAGCTTATCTCAATATGCTGGGTTTGTTCACTCCTCCAAAATATACTTATATTAGCAGCTGCATTGCTGCTCTGCATATTCCAGATGCTTTCTTCAAACCACTGAGCTCTCTTATGCCCCCTCCCTAGTAACAGTCCCCATGCCCTTTCTGGAAACTACTAGTCTGATCTCCATTCATGAGAGACTAGTGTGTGTACTTTGAGATTTACATAAATGTAATCATCCAATCTATGCATTTTTCTCAGGAGTCTTTCACTGAAACTTATGTCTAAAAGATTCTTCCATGCTGTGTGTTGTTTTCATTCATTCTTTTCAAACTGTAAAACATTCTCTTTCATGAATAAATTCATTTACTTATCCACTCAACTCTTTAAATATTTGAGTTGTGTGCTAGCTATGGCAAACAAGTGGCTATTATGTAAATGTCTATTGATAGACATGAGCACTCATTTCTTTGGGGTATATGTTTACTAGTGAATCATAGAATATGTGTGGTTAGCTTTACTAGATGCAGTCAAATAGTTTTATCAAAGCAATTGTATCGATTCATAAGCCAGCAAGGAATCAGAGTTTCATGTGTTTCACATTCTCACCACCAACACCGACAGTCAGCATGGCAGTCTTACCCACTTGAGGGAGGTGTAGCTGTACCGTCATCTTATGTTTCAGTTTGCATTTCTCAGTAAATAATGCTGCAGAGTGCCTTTTCAGATGCTTATTAGCCATGACCTATTTTGGCAAAGTGCTTACTGGGGGGGTTTTCATTGAAGGGACAAGATAACCCAGGCTACAGGAACAGAAATGTGTCAAATTACTGAAGTAGGTAATGTGATTTTCTCCATACTTACTTTGCTTGGATTTCATTGACTTCCTTGGTGCTTTGTTTTATATGTTTTGAAATCAAGTTTGGACATTTTTGGCCACTGAAACTTAAAATATTTTTCTGCCCCCATATCACTCATTTCAGGTATAATTACACATTATAAGCATGAGAAAAGTTCAAGAAATAACCAATTGGCCATGGTGGCTAAAGAATAAACAATAAAAGTCTATGGTTAGATATAACATCAGGCCATACAGTTCACGAGACTCAATGCCTAGATTTCTCCATTTCCCTATTCTAGCCAATCGATTTTTTTCAACACTGGTTACTAAATTTTTTCTACATGTAAGGCAATATGTTGGGTTATTTCAAGAATGCAAAGAAGACAAGGGCTTGACTCTGCAGAAGCTTATAGCCCAGACGAGATGATTGAGGATATGACACAAAACAAATAAATTAACCTATAGATGAGGATATTCTATGGGACAATGTTCTGCAAAAGAAACCCAACTCCTCACCAGCCCATGAGGACAAATCAGGAACAAAGGCAGGTAAACACATCACAGAATGAGATGATCAGAAGTGGCATTAAGACTTACTAAAAATCAGAGTCTCTGCATATATCTGTTCTGCTCACTCCTTCCCTTCCTCTGAATAAAAACTATTGCTAGTAAAAACTGGTGGAATTTTCCATCTGTTACAACATCCTGACCTGGCAAAGGGCAGGGAGCTTTCACCTCAATCTCCAATCTGATGGAGAAAACTGTTTACTTAAATCATAGAAACACATCTTGTTTTGAAACACAGTGAAAATGAAGTAGTAACAAAAAAAAAAATCCAAACTCAACTCCAGGCTCTGAAAAGTTTACACAGATCTTTTCCTTGTGATATTATTGTGTTGAAGTCTGTATCACTGGAGAGTCCTGAGACATAAGCCCTTCAAATCTGATGTCTGTATTTTAGGGGAGAGAGAGCAAGGGGAAAAGACTTTCAGGGAAATTTACTGGAAAAGGAAACTTGGCAACTCAATCCCTTCTTGGCATTGAACAGATGTCAACTTCACCATGGCAAAAGGCTTCCATGACTCAATCTCAAATTGCAAAGCAGACAATAAGATACCAAAATCATTTAGAGAGCTCATGAGACCATTTGTGTCAGCCCCCCATCCCACTCAGCTCTGTACCTACTCACCATAGTAAGTGGCTGGTCAGTTCCTCTTTATGTGTCTCTCAAAGAAAGATCCACCACCTCCCCAGTAACCTTCTCCGATCTTTTCTTGTTTCAGGATTACACTTCCTGAAACAAGAGGCTATTCTGACTTGCTCGGTTCACTTGCTCAGCATCTTTATGATGGATGGGGACGGCATCTCACAAAGTCCTTTTCTGAAAAGGCGAGATCCCATACTATGTAGTGTGCACACACTCTTTGCATCCAAGTCTCACAAGTTCAGTGGATGTCTCAGATCCATCTCTCCATCAGGCAAGATCTGCCCACAATGCTTGCAAGCTCTCGTCTCTGCTCTGCTCATGCTCTTTCCATCCTTGTCCTCCTAGTCTGAGTTGACGGCAAACCTAGTATCTAAGTGGATGACAGAGCCTCCTGGTTAGTTTTCCTGTCTCCACGGCTCCCCATAATCCATCCTACAAGTATATGCCACCCCATTTTCTTAAAATTCTTTTTCCTTAATGTGCCTTTATTTAGTTGCTGCTTTTTGTTTTTGTTTTTGCTTTTGTTTTTTAAGGAGGAAGGAAGCAGATAGGAATGAAGATGAGTCCTCAGCAGGCAGGAAGAGAGAGAAAGAAGAAACATTTTTATTTATTTACTTACTTGTTTGTTTCAATTGTTTCCCTCAGCCCCAGGACATGAACCTAGGTCCTCAAGCTTTATGCACACTACACCAGAGCTGCAGACATAACACCTGAGCCGCCAGGGTAAGCCTCCACATACTTTTAAAAGAGAAGACAAGAACCATAGGAAAAGCATACAACAGAATACCTTCGAGACCAGGAGCTAGGCATTGATTTTTTAAAACAGGAACAAAAAAAATAAAATGATAAAGAGCAAAATTTAAAATTGAGAATTTTTGTTCAGAAAAAAGAGAATAAAAAAGACACAAAATGGCTTATATATACAATATACATATCTGACAGAGGAATCATAGTCAGAATATAAAAGAATTCCTCAGTGTTATATTAAATGAAATAAGCCAGACACAGAAAGAAAAACAACTGCTTGAGCTCACTTATGTGTGGAATCTAAAAAGGTCAGATACATAGAAGCAGAGTAAAAAAGTGGTTTCCAAGGGCAGGGAGTTGGGAAAAATAGGGAGTGCTGGTCCAAGGGTACAAAGTTGTAGTTATGTGGGATGAATGAATCTAGATGTCTAATGTGGACTACAATTTAAAATGCTATATTGAATGTTGGAATTTGCTAAAAGAGTAGATTTCAGGTACATTACACACAAATAATAAGTACGTGTAATCATTTCATGATAATATGCATATTTGAAATCATGTTGCACACTTCAAATATATACATTTTTATTAAATAAATAATCTATTACCCAGGTGATTGCAATGTATAACCAAAGTTGAGATTTGCTGCATTAAAGGGTCAGATGTGAAGTTTAAAAAATTCTGCTCCTATTATTAAAATGCTAGTAGTCTGCAAGTTAGTTAATAGTATCATGTTCATGCTGATTGCTTAGTTTTGATTATTGTACTGTGGTTATGTTATATTAATAATAGAGGGAGCTAAGTGAATGCTATATGGGAACTCTGTACTGTTTTTGCAACCTTTCTGTAAGTTGAAAATTATTTCAAAATAAAAAGGTATGAGAAAAACTTACTGCAAATTAGTAAAGCAATAATTTAAAATTTCAACAGAAAGCTTAAATTTTAAAATTAAAATGTAAACAGGCATCTACTGAAGAACAATATCCAAATAGCAGGTAATCTGTGACAACATACTTAACTTCAATAGTGATCAGGAAAACTAACATTAAAACCAGAATGAATTGCTCACTAGAAAGGTTAAATTTAAAAGATACATAATACCAAGTGACGGTACAGAAGTGGGACAACTGGAACTCTAAGACTGACTGGTGGGAGCCCTTTGGAGAAACCTGTTTCCATGTCAGCTAAACTTGCACATACACATACCCCATGACCCAGACACTCTACAAGGCACAGACCTAACAGAAATGTTTATTTCCCCTATCATTCAATAAAAGGCATATGCAAGAATTTTCATTCATTTAACATTATTTGTAAAAGCCAAACTTGAAAACAACCCAAATATCCATCAAGAATACAAAGAATAAGTACTGTGTGGTGTATTCATGCAAGGAAACACTAATCAGCAACAACTGTTACGGGAATACAACTACATGCAACAGCATTGATGAACACAGAAAAGTTTGTTGAAGGAAAGCAGCCAGGCACAAAAATACTGCACTCTACATGATTTACTGTACCTAAAATACAAAACAGAATGAATCTATAATGCTAGGATTCAGGATAATGGCTTCAAGTCAAGAGAGATACTTCAGATAACTGGTAATGTTTCTTATTCCAGGCACTGGTTACATGAGTATATTCACTGGCTACAAATTTATTAGGATCTATACTTGTAATTTGTGTCTTCTATATAAATTACACTTTAGTAAAGAAGTAAAAAGTTTCAATATATTACGTTTTTCTCCTAATTATTCAGTAATTTACCAAAGCAACTCATTCTCTCTCTCTCTCTCTCTCTCTCTCTCTCTCTC
>RJWH01004305.1:0-67332 GCA_004363575.1 Solenodon paradoxus | reverse complement strand
TTGCTCAAGGAGATCATATGGTTTAAGGATTTCCCCTGGTGTAATTATTATAAGTACCAAGACTCTTTCAGGATCTTTAGGTCATTTTCTCTACTTTTTACAGTGTGTTTGCTGGTTCTACCTAGTTTTGCCCTAAGCTCTTTGCCACATTTTCATTACAAGCATTTTTGCCACAGAAATAAATGGCCATAAAGAAAATTTGCTGTTAAAAAAGATAAAATAGCTCATTAACAGTTGATTTAACAGTCTGGTTTTAAATGACTCAGTCATCTCATTTTTATCTTATATAAATCTGAGACCTCATAATGTTCTAGACGTTAAAGCACATGTGGCAGTCTTAAAATAGTGTGTGATAACAACTATGTACACCAAATTTATAGAAAAATATGGGGATGCAACTTGCTGGAAGCATGGATTTCTAAGTAATTATAATTAAGAAAATGTGGAGGCAGACTGCATACTGAAAAAAAATGGTAACTTATCAGTTTGCAAATTCTTTGGCAGGCAATCACTCCAACCACTGGTCAAAACCAAAATTTTCCCAGCTATGGCAAATACAAAAGAGGCTAACCATAAATCACAGCAAATTTTGAGAGCATTAGTTATCAATTTTCAGTTAATTTAGATAAAACAGCTTCTTCTCTAATGTCCTCTTTCCCAAATTTATCAGGCAAGATTACAAGTTAGAGACCCAAAAAAAAGAATCGATTCATTTTATCCAAAAAAATGGTTATGTCAGTACTGATGAATAGTTTCTTGAAAATGATAAAAATTTAAAACATATTTCATATCTTTATATTTTCCCAGTAATATACTTCTAATTTGATTAATGTTTCACATTGCATTATGTTCTTTTTCATCAGTGTCTCTCTTTAATTTTTTATAATCTTATCTTTTTTATGGCACGATTGCCTGACAGTCAATTCTTTAGGCTGTGAAAACCCTTGCCGCAAAGTACTTCAGGCAAATCTATTGAACAGTCTTTATCATATTTAATTCAATAGTGACTCTGTTTTCCCAAGTCTTTCCAAAACATTCAACTTAGTTTTCATAGAAACAATACTGACTGTAGCCTATAATTAAATTCTACGTATAAGGTAGCAAGTAAAACTGGCAGAAACAGACATGGGAACAAACAGGCTCCTGGAGAAGGAAGCCAACGGCACCGTGGAATGTCTGTGTCAGCATCACCAGTGTGTTTTGCAGAGGCTGGGGGCGGGTCTTAGTAAATCTGTCTAGTCATTTAATTCTAGGTTGGGTAAAATAATTTCTACTATATATGCATTTGTTAGGAAAACTACCAAATGCATCAGGTATGAAAATACCAAGGGGGAGAAAAGCGATTTTTGATAGTTTGGGCAATACAGGGACTCTTGACTACCTTCAAACTGCATGTGGATGTAAGCAAAGGACTGAAAAGTCTTCAGGTTAACTTACATCATTCTCACATGGAACCTAAAAACCTGCATTTATCTTCAGAGGCATTTTTCTTCTTTATACAGCCAGACTCTAGGTCCAAAACCAGCAAGGAAAATGTATCGTCCAGGTGGCACCAGGTTTTCCTCTCACCTGCCACCTTCAGTACCTTAAGTTGCTAGCACAACCTGAGAAATCTGCTACCTGATCATGAGCCTGATGGAAGTGGTGGGCGGGGGTGGGGAAAATTAATAGGATTAGAGAAGGTATAAAGTAGACGGAGCCAAGGATGACATCAGGTTTCTGGGGACATTAGAAGGTAGTGGGACTGTCTTGTAAGAAGACATTCTTAAGTCATGTCATCTTGAGAAGATTCATCCCGCCTGATGTTAAATTCCTTGGCAGGAGCTAAATATGAAATTTAGAGACTCCTTTTCCATTCAATGGCCTCTGAGTATTTTACACGAAGAGGGAAAATGAACTCCCAGAGATGGTATTTTTTACCATCTAAGTGTCCAATTATCCAGCAGAGAAGACAGAGTTGCCATGTTTTTGTTTTTGTTTTTTTAAATCTGGCATATTCAAGCCCATCAGGAACAAGTGAGCCAGAATGTCTGGAAGAAGAGAATTAGATCAAAGTGCTTGCCCATTCTGGAGAACTGTGAAACAATGTTATGGGATTAAACGTCTTACAAAGAATAAAATTCAGTTAACTGGCTCTTCTTAATGCTTTCCTAAAGCAGTATGAGCTGGATTCTCAAGCCCTAGGGCACAATCCCATCACTTAACTCTGGTTAGAAGGAATTTTTTTTTGTTATAAACTCCAGTAAAAGTACTTCATAATCACTTTTTAGCTGTTTTAGAAAGTCTCAGAATCTGGCCAACACAGTTACCCATTATTAATGAAAGGAAAGTGTGAGCAACAGAGGCAGATGTGAATGGGAGCAGGAAAAGAAGTATGATGATAGGGAGCAGACTCCCTCGTTATGTTTCTTTCAGAACCCACAAAACTCCACCACCTCCATCCTGCCCCTGACTCCCCACACACAGAGCCTGTGAACAGGAGCACAGCTGCCTTTCTGCCCACACACAGGACTTTCCTGCTGTGTTCTGATGAATGTTGCTCCCCATCCCCTCACCTGGCCTCATGAAGCATTCCGGTTCGGTGCTCATGGCCTTAAAGGTAGGGGCTTGGATTCCAAATGGATTTCACATTCTAATCTTTTTAAAAAAAACTAAATTCCCTTTTTTCAGTAAGTACATAAAAAGATAAAGGGAGTCTTCTCTGGTTGATGCAGAGGTAAGACACCAAGTTGCCACAGTTTCCTCTTCCTGGGCCCTCATCCCCGCAGTCTCTGGGGACTCTATATAGGGAACCTGGCCCCTTAGAATAGGATCTGGAAATAACTGACAACAAGCTGCCTGATGGAAGTGCTTCCGGGGGTGCACCAAGGGCCCCTTCTCCCTAGCTCCAGAGCACACAAACTGCCTGGAAGAGCTTTCTGAAGACAATCCAAGTCAACAGCTCAGCAACTATTCAAAAATATACAGAAGTCTTATTAGTTCTTCCCATAGGGAACAACAGCTTCAAGGAACTGCTCTAGGTATCAGAAGAGGGGAGAAACAAATTCTAGAATGTTCTGAATGACAAATGAGTATAGATAGAAAAAGGATGCGCTCTCCTCAAAGCCAAAAACAAATATACTGAGAATAATAACAAGAAAGCTTCCTGATGCGCATGCTGGGTTCTGGAAAGCAGAAATGGTAACTTTCTAAGTGCGGAGCAAAAGCTCCCCAACCTATCACAGGCAGGTGAAGGTTAATGTAGCTGCCATGGGTGAGAGCAGGTGAAATCCTCAGCAAAACTCAACAGCCTCGAGGCCAATTCCTGCTCTAACCCTTTCTCCTAACTTACTCTATCTAAGGTGCTGAGGACATCAGCCTCACCAGGAGGATTTGAAGGTTAAAAGAGAAGCAAAAAGAACAGTCAATGGTTTACCAGAAAAATGAAGGGACAATGCTCTCTGTTCAGCCAAACTTTAGTATGATGGGAAAGGTGTGTGAAAGTTGTGAATGACGCCGCAAATCAAAATTGTGCCCACCTAAGCAAACAGCTAACTCGCATAACTGTTACCAAGAAAACTAAATTAGCCATATTTTTGGTAGAAAGGAAAAACATACATACTGAAATGTATGCACTTCACACCCATACACCCATATATTCCCACTCGTCACAAAATGCCTTCAAACATTTAGTCATCATATACATTAGTGACAGTTGTAAACAATGATAAATCTATTCCAATATTTCCCAAGTTTATGTAGGAATTACAAATAAATGCCTTAATTTGAGGTTGAACGTGCTCAGAGGTCTGTGCTTCTAGAGTTCTCAATAACTTAAGTACATACAAAAATGCTGGAAATTTCTTCTGTTATAGATTTTTCCTAAAAAAGGAAGTCCCTTGATAAAGGCTGGCCCTCTCTCTTCTCTATTTTTCTGCCTACAGTACCCAACATAGTATCTAGGCTTCTATCTTCTTTCTTTTTAAGAAGAAAACACTTTTCTTTGTCATTCAATTATCAAAAAAAAAAAAAGAGGTGAGCATAAACCCACAGTGTGTATCGGTATCAACAGTATGACACAAATCTATCTTTAGTAATCACAAATGCTTAATTCCCTTTATAAGGGAGACTCCTTCATCTCCACCCTGTGGTAAGTGTTGATAGGGATTTTTTTTCTTGAGTGTTTATTTTTCTAATTTGACAATTAAAGAAATTGAGCAAAAGACTTAGATGGTCTCTTCTAGCAAAACCAGAATCCAAGGTGTGAATCCTGACTCTACCATTTACTCTGCCTCGTGGCTTAGCAAGATACCTGTGCTATCAGAGCTCAGTTTTCTCATCTGTAACATCCCATCCTGAGTATCTGTGAACACTGGGGAAATACGAGCAATGTGAAGGGTGCATTGTTAATTCTGTTATTGCCTTAGAGATCTGGAGACAATTTCCCTCCGCTTGAAAGTATTCTGGCCTTAGTAATATGCCTGACCTATAGATCTCTGAAGCCAGGTCATAAGAAGTTTTGTAGCTTCAACCTGGATAGGCTGGAACAACAGCACTGGGATTCTGCATGCCTAATGCTTCTAGAAGAATTTCAATTGCCTAAAGATTGCTATGCTAAAGAGACCTTGAAGAATTATTCTGCGGTTACAGAAAGAGAAAGTGATTTCTGTCCAGCCTGTGCTATTTGAGCCCCCCAGTTATTCATGTCACTCCAGGGAGCGTTCCAACCATCATGGGGAGCCCATAAGAGACCCAAGTAATCCCACCACACTAATCAGATTGCAGTCACAAAAGAATAAATGATCACTATTGTTTAAAGTCACCAAGTTTTGTGGTTGTGGTTGCTGTGTAGCAAAAGACAACAGTAACACCTACGTAAGACCCTAGAAGGAAAGACAGCGACTACCTATCTTTCCCCCAGTACTGCTCAACACAATCAGCATAGATGCCTATTCACTCTCCCTTGCCAAACAAATATCATGGTTTTCTAGCTTTCTAGAAATGGAGGTCAACATCTACCCAAGATGGTACTCAGCTGGATGAAGACTTGCAATGTTCTCTTGGTTTGCATCCCATTGGGAACAGTATCCTGACTGTCTTTAACTAGAATTAAGAAGTCCCCTGTAGAGCTCTGGGAACTTCAGCTAACTCACGAGGGAAAAGCTCAAAGAGAATCTGGTGAAGTTAGGACATCATGGGAATGCATTAGAGAACACTCACCCTAATGAGATTTGTCTACATAAGATGAAACAATTGGGCAGAAAAATAGACTCCTACTTTGATTTCCATCAAATGTAGTCAATGACTTTCATGACAATCATAACATTACTTGCCAAATCATCAGTAACCTGACACGCCAAATTCCATTGGGTTACCTTAATAAATCACAGAGAGATGAACAGCTCATTGACCTGAGGCCTCTGGAAAGAGCATGTCACCTGGGCTGGCAAGAAGTGTTTAACAGCAACTGAAAGCTCAGATGAGACATAAGGTATTTTGGATGGATATACCCTTTGTGGTTTTCTTTTAGTTTCTTACTTAAATTTTTTTTCCAGAGAGCTCAACAGAAATTCACTCTGAGAAATGAATGGAGTACTTTCAGAGGAACTGATGCTGTCTTTCTTTAAAATGATATGTACCAAAGAAAGTCATACGCAAGGCTATTTTGTGTGTGTGAACAGGATGTCTTCCACACATTTAGATTTCCCAGACTAAACTAGGGATTCACAAACATGAATTCACATGCAATTCCCAGCTTCCAAATATGCATCTTGGCTGATCATCAAACCAGTCTGAAAAAGTAAGAAGAAAAAAATGAAAACCAAAATCTTCTCCATGTCCATTCAGAATTCTCTTAAATGATGTTTTCAGTCAGACTATAATTGATTTAAAATAATAATTAGATTAAGTGGTTTCAAACTAGATTTTTATGGAATGCTTAAGATGGAACATTTTTTTAAGAACTAGAATCTTTCTTTAAAGAAACTCTAAAGAGGAAGCCCCTTATATAAACAGAGATGGCATGCATAGAGGCTTTTGTTGGACAGGAGTCTGGGTGGGGATGGGCTAGAGCATGGAGGTCACTCTTGAAATACCCCTGCAGAACCTGTAGCAGAATATGAAATGGTTTTCACAGATCTAGTCCCCCAATTAGGAAAATGGGGACTTGAGAAGCTTCATGTGAGCCCAAGGTCATCCAGCTAAGTCAATGATATTACCATGACTAGAACCCAGGACTTCTGAATCCTAGATTTGGTTCAACAGCCTCACTCCTGACAAGTTTTGAAAATGGCCACTCACCCTGTCAAAACCAAGTGTCCTAATGTAAGGACAGAGGCAGCTGGGACAGGCACCTCATATATCCGCAGACCAACTACAGCCAGCCTAGACTTACCTAAAGGACAAGTCCAACTACCACCAACCAATCAGCATCACTCAGAGACACTGCTCTTGTGATATGACACAGAGACAAGTAGTATCTCCCAGCCCACATCATTCTTCTCTCCAAAATCTCACCCTCCACCCCAGAGTATAGACTCTGTCTTAAAGCGGGGCCCCTTCTTGTTAATAACACTTTTCCCTAAATACTCAATCTTTGACCTTTTAGTATTTTCTTTGTCTTGAAAATACCCTATACAAAACTATGCACATTCAAATAGAAATAAACTCACAGGCTAGTTGAACTGAAACAAACATTACTAAGGCCCTCTAGTATGTTCCATCAGGGTGGATTTCATCAGAGTAGAACACTAGACTCAAAATACATTCCTCTCTACCTCTTTGCCAGCAACTCAATTTTCTTAAAAATAATAGTTAAATTATTTAGAAAGTGGCCTCTAATTTCCCTTCAATTTTCGCAGACAGATATTACAACTATATGTTCTTAGTTATAACAGGTGTTCAGAAATGAAGACTCAGCATCCTTGAGTTAAAATGTAAGGAGATTGAAACAAAAATAAAACAGATATGGACTCACACCACTTAAACCTCATCTTCCTCATTCTCCACAGGTTTGATTAATGTCTCTATGCTGCCAGATGGCCAGAACAGTAAGCCTCACCAGTCCAAACAATTGAGTAACTCTGGAGTTTTCAGCTAAGTTTCTCAGTGCAAGCCAAATATCTACCCACTATGCCCCAAACCTGACTTCAAAAATTATTTCTCCATTCCCAATTCTTAAGACAATACAAATGATGATTACAGCAACTTCCACCTACCATTTAAATTATGGAGTAGGAGATGTATCAAATAGGCAACTTATTTATCAGTTTAAGGTTTACTTGAGGCTATACAGTGGAACGAAAAGTAAGGGTGAATGAATGTATGTGTGTGTAAGTGATTTTTATGAAAAGGAAAGAAAAAGAATCATATCGCAACAAAAAGACATGAACTCAGGTTAAAACGAACAGAATAAGCTTGTGCTGTTGATGTTACAAGGTTACTATTCAGCATATCAGTATGATGAAGTAGGTAGGCTCTAAAATTTGAATTCATTTGAATTCAAGTTCTGACTCCACCCCTTAATACTTAATGTGACCTTGGATGAATTAAACCTTTCTGTATCCCATACGGCAGAGATGAGGATTGAAATGAGTTAATAACAGTTTCCACTTAGAGTAAGATCTAAATAACTGCTAACTACCAGCTATTTTCCTCTTAGGTTTGTTGTATAATAGGGTGGTTAAGGAAGTTTAATGGCATTACTGTGTAAATCACAGTACATGATACAAAGAATGCTCAACAAATGTTACTTCTTACTATTGGTAAACCATAGAAATTTAGAAAGGAATTATAAAGATTAACCAGACCAAAACTGAATTTTAAACATGAAAAAACTAAAGTCCCAAGAAGAGAAAAAAATTGTTTCTTAATCATACATCATACATACATCATACAACTAGGATTCCATTCATTTATTCATTCTTTTATACGGCCAACAGGTGCTGATAGATGCTTTCAGGTACCCGTTTGCAGTCAGATATGGATACAGGGAAGAACAAAATGGAAAAGGTTTGTGGGATTTTAATTTTAATCTCAGTCCGGTACACTTTGCACTACAGAATTTGTAGTGTGCTTGTCGAAACAGGTGAGAAATTGCCTGATATCAATCTGAAACGAACCCTCTAGCTAACTTTAACTTCTCTGTGCCTTGATTTCTTCAAAGGTAAAATGGGAAGCCTCTTTTAAAGGCCACCTCAATGATTTTTATACATTTGCTCTTACTAGGCTTTGGTCTTTGAATTGCTTACCTAATCCTGATCCGTTCGAATACAAATTGTACTCAGGAAAGATTTCCACACACAAGAGAAAATGAATTAACACCTGTTGATAATCTATCAGACACAAGCCAAGTTTCTGTTTCTGCAGTCGAATAAGTTCAGATGGTTCAAAAACACAGTAATCCCTCCTGTTTCTGAAGCAAACACCATAATTTCCCATGTTCTGAGATGCCTCACTAATTGTGTAGCACTTGACTCATTCAGTAAAGCTGTTCCAAGGAGAGGTTTGCAAACCCCGTTAATTAATTGGAACGAGGCTGATGACAACACAAGCCTTGTAGTTCTCAAGGGAAACAGCAATACTTAAAAACCACTATAACATTGCAGATTTTCCTATTTCAAAACTATCTGGCACTGCATCTGAAAAAAAGGTAATAATACTTTCAAATACATCTGGAATTTTAAGAACCATTGCCTGTTTCAAATCGCCTCTTATACAACTTCAAGAGAAAACTTCTAAGAGTGCTATTTCACTTGTAATACAATTTAACTTTAAACCAAAGCAAAACAACTTCAGTATAGTTGTCTAGCACCGGTGACAAGTAGGTGGCATTGTTTAATCCAGGTATAATTGTCGTCGGGAGTAGGCAGTTTGCAAAGATGACACTCAAATGATCCCCTTGGGTGTTCATACCTTCCTGTAACTTCCTCCAGTGAGTCCCATAATGGGTGGGGTAGAATAGAACACAGAGAAGTGTCAGAATGTTACAAAGACAGTGATTTCTGTCTTGCTCATTCTACTGACATTTCTTATCTGCATCCTTTGAGAAAGCCAGCCAC
The DNA here is from genome assembly GCA_004363575.1 of Solenodon paradoxus. NCBI lineage: Eukaryota > Metazoa > Chordata > Mammalia > Eulipotyphla > Solenodontidae > Solenodon > Solenodon paradoxus. Next base: position 58,294 of record RJWH01004305.1, on the reverse strand, counting down.
CCTGATGGAAGGGTTCACCTGGCCAGAGGGTGAGGGCACTCTAGATAGTATCCTGAGACACTGAGACCCTGGGTGAAACAGCCCATAAGGAACCCAATTCTATTCCAGAGTCGAATCCAATTCCAGAGCCACCGGCACCAGGACCTGGTACTTCCCAAGATGGAACTGACGACGAGGGCGGCCCGCCCTTACTATGCATCCCTGTGGCCTGGGGACCTGGGTGGGGGCCCATCGAAAACGTGCCTGGATTCCCAGTTCCCAGAAAACACGAAGTACGGGCGCCCGGCTTCTCCGAAAAGACAGAGGGCCTACGAAATCTTCCTCTCACTGAAACGGCACTTGAGCAATCTCATTCAAATATACGGGGAAATCTGCGAGCACTCCCAGAACCAAAAAATAACCTCCGCAGCGCAGCACACAGGTCATAGAGCTACACTCACGACGGTGAGAGCAGGACTGGGGGCGCTCCCAGGGGGCGCGACCTCGAGTCGAGGCCCCTGCTTTTTCGTTTTTGTTTGTGTGGCCGCTGCCGAAAGCCAATAGGAGCGCAGGCTTTGCTTTCCGCTTTTCGTCCTAAAAGCTAGAGGGCCTAAATACACTTTGCAAAAGCGGGGTGTACGGTCATAAATGTGTAGCTTTTCCAGGAGTCCAGTGGTGCTCACACTCGACCTGCACATTAGAACTTAAATTGGGAGGCGGGGGCGGGGGTTTGGGGGTGTGTGGGGGGGTGTGGTCATTTTTGAAAAAGTGCCTCAGGTGACACTGATGTGCAGCTGATATGCAGCTGATGCCCAGAATGGCCTCTAACACAGTCATTTCAGGAGGAAGGTGGTGTTTTGTCTGAGCCGGCTAGGGAGGAAGGGAGGCATACAAGGATAGACGGTGTCTAAAACCAAGAGAAGTGGTGTCACAGTGAGCTGAAAACAGAGTCTAAAAAGAAAAAAGATCTACCAGCCTCCTGATGTGGTTTAAATCCACTGTAGGCAGGGGAAATAAAACGCCAACTAGCCATGTTAAGCAATTCTGACAGAATAATTGTGAAGCTCATCATAGACAACACTTCATACACATCTGGTGCTGTGCCAGACCCCGTGCAGGCTTATTTCAGGGGAGTCCTCTCATAAGCCAATGTGATAAATAGTATTGCTCAGATTTGCAGGTGAAAATAGAAACAAAGGAGCTGAGTAATTTGCCCAACTTTGCAGGACCAATGGAAAATCTCTCACATACTTCTATTATCCCTTAAAAGGCACCCATCTTTGCCAGACGAGCCAGTGTTGCTGACAAGGGTTAGCTAGCTCTCCTTCTGGAATGGCTTCCGAAACCAGACTCTCTCTTTGATTTTGATGACAAGAGTTTCCAGCCTTTGAAGGTATATTTGACTATAGAAGCTGTATGAGGTCAAGTCTGGTGAGTGATCAGACTGAGTGATAATGGTTAGAGCTAAAAACAAGAGGTTCCTGACGCTTTGAGTGGTGATTGTCATAGTGAGACTTTGCCTAACCTGAAAGATTATTCCAAGGGAGATACTAGTAGAGAAACAAAGACTGAGTTATTATCTTTGTAGAGCTTTTCCACTCTATCTCAAAAAGCTTTTGGCTCTTACTTTATATAAGTCACTGAAAATCTTAAGCGTACATTCCTTTCTTTTTATTTTCAGCTGCCAATATAGAATTGCAGCCAATGCTTTTTAATAGTACAAGCTATTTAAGTAATCCTGAAAACCTGTGAATTTGGAATCAGAAGGAAAGTCTCTCATCCCTAGTTCCATCATTGTTGGCTGTATGATCTTGAACAATTTCCCTGAACCTCTAATTTCCTCATCTGTTAAATTAAGATACCACAAAACTTTCTCAAGAGGGACTCTGGGAGAAAATTAAGCCTAATGTCTTAAAACATCCATCGTCTATGAGAAGGAGCAGAATACACTTCCCTAAAATGTGCCACTTTGACCTGTGGACTATTTTGAGCTGAAACCATTTAACACCAAGCAGACTCAGGAAGACTTTTTTACCCACCCCACCCCCGCAACCCTTAACTGCTTACAAGAATTTACATAAAAACCTGTACCAGAAAGAGAACTATTACCATGGATAATTTTTTTGTATCAGAAAGACTTATCTGCATGCATGGCAAACATTTGTTTACCAAATATTTGCTCTTCACGTCTTCCTGTGAATTTCCTCTTCCTCTTTGAAATCCTAGACCCCAACCCCTTTCTCCTTAGCTCAGGTTGGTATATAAGCCTCAATTATCTGACTGCCTTGGAGTCTCATGTATTTGTGGAACTCCCATACATAAATAATTAAATTTGTTTTCCTCCTGTTGTTAATCTATTTTATGTCATTTTAATTATTAGACCAACCAAAACGGAAGAAAAGGGGAAAATTTTCTTCTCCAACGTATGAACCAACTTCTCTCCTGTACATCTAAAATAGTACAAATGATTTACCATCCCTGTGACAATTGAGAAAATAGTCATTCAAATCACTGCCCATGTTTCATGTCTTAGATGAACTCAGGTGACAGGCAAGGATGAATGTGTGAGAACCCAGTAGAATCTAGATGTAATTCACAATCATAATCAGCATTAACTTAAGGCACATTGAAGGTGCCTTGCAATGCTGGTACCTTTCTCTCTACAGCAAGTCAGAAAGAAGTAGGTCCAAGATTCTCCTTAAAGATGACAGCAGTGCCCTTCCACATTGTCATTCTCAAGGTCAGCTTCCTGGCACTCACATGTCCCAGGTTCTTTCTTACAAAGAGGCACTTAGGACAGAGGGGAGATAACGGTTGGTGGAGAAGAGAGGGGTACTTCACAGGCATTATTTCCTCTAAGGCATGCCTAAGGATCACACTGGTGACTGTGATAGAAGGGGCAGGACCTTATACGACTCCTTCTACCCTGAATTTAATTTATCTGCTTAACTGGCTTTTTTCACCTCTTGATAGCAAGCTCCTGGAGGACAGGACTTAGACCAGTCCTCTTTTATATTCTCCTATAGATCATATTTTGCACAGTACTAGTATTTGAGATGTCTATGATGAATTAATGCATTAATGGTTTCCAAGGAAAGCAGGATGGTGTTGCAGCCTCCATCAGTCACCCAGAAGATGTTCAAATAGACATTTTCTAAGATGCCCAAAGTTGGCTACTTTAGTACATGTCACCTTGATATGTGGAGCTAAAGGCTAATCACATTTGTTACCCTTGCCAGAGATACTTAGGTATGGAGTCATCCCCAGACATATTTTTATTTTAATCAGAGAAACATATTTTAAAGCAGAAAAAGTCTAGAAGTAAAGTTTTGTCATATGAAGTCATCCCCTCATGTGAAATCACCCCACCTGCCTACCCAATGCCTCAAGGCCCCTTTCCCATACCTTAGCACAAGATCTTTGTGCCATTTACTTTAGAATTTGCAGCCACTGAGTTCTCCATATATGTCAATAAATTTGGCCTTTTCTCCTACTCAATCTGCTTGGTGTTTGTTTGTCCAGTGGGTGGTGAACTTCAGAAGAATGGAAGCTTCTCTCTTTGCCAACAGTGCAAAACTAGAAGGGGACATGGATGGAAGCTCTTTGTGTTTCATAGGCCATTCAGTCTCTGTGGCACTGCAGGGAAAGAAGTACTTCCCAGTCCAAGAAGTTGCCTTCCCTCCGTCTTCAGAGATCTTCACCTCTTAAGTTTCCTTTGTCAAAGAAATGGCTACATAATCATCCCAGTCAGCTTACATGCAAGCTGTGTATGACCTCAAGAAGGGACAGGACACTTTCTGTCATACATCCTAGCATTTTACCAGGTCAGGACAAGAGGCTCTTTAATCTCAGGTCACTCAGTAACTCTTTAAGTCCATTTTTCTTTATCTCATCTAATTAAGCTTGGTTAAAAATACCCCCCAAGAACCCCCCAAGTAAACATTATCTTATCCCTCCAGGGCTAAGTCCATGCACCAGACCTGCTACTAGGCTCTTGGTGGTATCTCTTTAAGGAAGTCTCTAAAGGCAGGACCACAACTAGGCCTTTGCTGTGCTGGGTGCGGAGCTGTTGCTATGGCAACTGTGCAGTCTCAGCTGAGCATCCAAAGAGTTTGTTCTTTTTTTCTTCCAAGGGGCGGGGGAAGGTTGATGAGACTTCTCATTGGCATCTACTTGGAGTTCTGGAGTTGGTGAAAATGTGAGGTTTTCTTTTAAAAAAAAAAGAAAGAAAGAAAGCCTTACGAAAAAGCCTGTGCCTCCAAAGGCAGCAGATGTCAAATGCAAGGGACTTCATGCTGGACATAGTGTTGGGCAGTGCTCCGGGGCACAGAGCCCCAAGAAAAACAACCAGCAGAGCGAGACCCTGCCTTCCAATGGAGAGCTGGGCCTCCCTGCTGGAGATACCAGGTCTACCAGCCCCTACTCCCCGCAGTCCTGTCCAAACAACCAAGAGAGGGTCTCCAGTTAAACAAAGAGTGCGGTGTACCTTAAAAAAATTCTTTTCCTGCAGTGTAATAGGTGAGACATGGAAAATTAATTACAGGAAATGGCACAGCAAAAAAGCAGCAGCATTTGTCTTTAAATTGATCTGCACCCCCCCCTCTGTGCTACCCCCTCTCCATCTTGTGCTGCGCCATCCCCACCCCCACCTTTTATTATCAGTAGAATCACGTCTGGTGCCAAGCAAAAGGTCATTTCAGGTCATCTTGCAGATGAAAGGATCGGGTAATGTATGTGAAGGTGCTGAAATTGGCAAGGCAGAGAGAGAGAGAGAGAGAGAGAGAGAGAGAGAGAGAGAGAGAGAGAAATGGGGAGAGGAATCTGAGAAGCTCCTGCATTTTAATAGGAACATAGTTATGCCAGAAACACACAGGAAATGTTTCACAGCTAGCAAGCACAACCCCATCTGCAGCTAATTCCTTACACAAATAAGAATGTAGCTTTTACTGTGAAATGTCTGGAGAGTAAAGTTTCTAATTGTTCTCACCAGGAACTTCATTTTTGACCATTCATCAAAAAGAGAAATGCTGCCCATGGTGAAAGTCCACCTTCTGGAAAGAGATGCCTGGAAGCCAGGCTTGGCGGGGTAGAGCAGTGTATCCAGGCAGAGGGGTGGGGCTTAGAGCTGTGATGGGAGGGGCTGGCAGTGCTGGACAAGGAGGCCTCCTGAGGGAGGTCAGAGGCACCAGGGTATGTGGGCAGTGTGTCTGCCTTGTTTAAGAGTAAGCACAGATTTCTTTGTTTGGAGATCAGGGGAAAAAGCAAGAAATCTTGCATGTTTTTCTCCCATGATGATGACTGCTTAGTGATGGCCTGGTTTCGTGTGCGTGTGTGTGTGTGTGTGTGTGTGTGTGTGTGTGTGTGTGTAATTGCTCTACTAAAAAAGATGTTACTACCTCCTTTGAGTTTTTAATTCAATGCCATTTCAATAAAACAATTGGCTGTCTCTGAATTCTTGCCAAGTGCATTTTCCCCTTCACATTCCCATTGCTGAGTTTGAATGTCCTGTATTTGCCTCACTATTTTTTTTCCCTAAGAAAGAAGGACTTTTTTTTTTCAATAACACAGATGCCAACAACAATCTATCAATGGAATGGTTTGCTCCCAGATTACAAAAGTCTCTCACATGGAAATTCCTCCCACCCATCCCATGGCCTCTGTCTGCTCCTTCTCTTCTTAGTCAAGCTCCCTCTGCCATCCACGAATCCTGCCACACCCACAAAAATTCAAAAGGCAGTCTTTTAAGGCAACTAATAAAAGGCAGACTAATGCTTGACCAGCTCTGTCGTAGAAACGGGAGAGATTTGGTGCGACTGAGGCATTTATCAACCCATCTGGAAAACAGCTCTTTTGCAATGGTTATTATCTTAGCATGTGGCACCTGCTGGAAAAACCTGTGTCCATCTGCCCATCCCCCAACTTACACCACTATACAAACATCCTCAAGTTCTATCAGTTCCTTCAATACTAGAGTTGTGTTTCCAGAGAAATACCAGTAGTGTTTGTGAATTCACTTACTTTTTGCTGCAGGTATTAGCAACCAAAAGCTCAGTTTTCTGAGCATTAAAGAGAATAGACTACCATCAGTTAATGTGGAAATGAGACTATCAGAGGGGACATCATGCATAACTGAAAAAGAAATAGAGAGTAATCCATATAGTTGGGAAAGATATCTTGATCTAAGCAAAGTCAGGAACTTCCTGATGAATAACTGAAATGCTGCTGATAAGCCAGTGATGCTTACACCAATCAGAAAACATGGGCAGTCACAAGTAACGAGTCCAGAAGGATTCTCAGGGCATTATTCATTTCCCGCTGATGAAATCCACCATGATAAAAGACCCTATGGCAAATCTGATCATGTAGACTGGCCATGTGGCAGTCACACAGAGAAGATGGCAATTCTCCTCACATAATCATTGCCTTTGAGCAACAGTGAATCATCCCAGTCATGAGTAAAGTATTAGTAGCTTTGATGTTCACCTGTCCTAGGTCTCCATAGTGGAACAAGAGCCTGTAAGTTGACCAGAACTTCTGACAGACTCAAAACAAAGGCCTTTCCAAGTTCCTTACTGGGAAAGAAGAAGGCAGGATTGGCTCTTTCTTAATTCATCATTCCCTTCACATGAATATAACTTATTTAGTCCTTGTAATACTTACAACCCAGTATGTAAGAATTCTTTCATTCAACAAGGAAACAGATAATCAGGGTAAGCAACTTAGAGAGTACCACTCATCTAACAAAAGAAAGGAGGGAGACTCACATTTATTGAGACTCCCTGTTTCAGAGATCATGCTTACTTATTACACATAACTTTCAAATAACCCTTGGCAGTGCATGATATTTTCTCCATTTTATAGATGAAGAAACTGAAATTCAAGGAATTTTATAAGTAATGTATTCAAAGTCACCAATGTAGGGAATGAAGGAGCCAGAACTCAAACTCACATCAGTATGACTCCAAAAGCCCCTCCCTGTTCTTCCATCACAACTGATGCCTGTAAAATTAACCTGAGGAGGAAGCGTGTAAAACGAGTTCTGAACCTCATTCCCCATATGATATTACATGCAATATCCCCAATCTGTAGGAGGCGGAAAATTCACTTAACCATTGTCTAGAGACTTTACATGAGAGGCCACTGTTACACAATCCATCGGGCCTGGAGGAAAACATCTCAGATAGTTCCATGAAGGAGAGAAATAATTAGCCTCTCTGTCTGACTTAAACTAAGACTTCATGAATAACATTGTTTCATTTAATGATCCAAAGACACCAAAAGTGAAGTATGGGAAATTCCCAGAACCTACTCTCATTCTAGCTGTCTGCTCTTGGGTCTCTGACCATTTCTAAATGTATCCACCACACTGACTATGTTCCATTGACATGGCCATTGCAGTGGCAGTGGTTTATTCAACAAATATTAGTTGAACGCCTACTCGAGACCAGTGCTAGATGTTGTAAATACATCTAGGTTTGTGCAATTGGTGAGCTAGTGCTGCCATTCACGGTTGAAGGAACGTCAGAGCAGGCGGAGGAAAAAGGGAAGAGAAGGAAGTTGGGAATGGAGTGGGTAGAGAAGCTAATGAGTAAAGAGTTGGCAGACTAAACTGATTCTGAAGTTCCTGCTAAAACACCCACAGAGACGTCTCATAAGTTATTGGAATTATGGGTTTGGCTCCCGGGAGGCAAATCTAGACTAAAAATATAGACTCAGGAGGGACTGACATATGGCAGATGAAGACTGCAGTCCCTGCAGCACTGAAGATCATCCAGAGAAAAAGGGTAAAGTGGGAAGAGAAAGAAACACAGACAAACAGCCCTGAAGACCACGGCACTGAAGGGATGTGTGTGATTATCAGGTCCCTTCTCCAATGTCATACATAGCAGTGTAGCCACGTGGCCACTTTCATTCACTTACTCCTCAGTCAACAAGCACTTACTGATTACCTGCTACAGTTAAGTGCTCATAGCACAAATGAATAAGATATAATCCCTTGCCTTGAGCAGCATTAAAATCAAGGAGCATTATCATAGATTTATAAATACAAATAATTACCCACATTCTTTCTGTGAAGGAAAGAAACTAGTGAGACAGGTTCACAGTGGAACTGAGGTTTGAACTGAACCTTCAGTCATGAATACAGTAGAAAATATCAGGAGAAATGTAACCTCTGTCTGCACCTTTTCTGCAATGTAGATATGTAGATGCTAATGTTAGGACAGACCAAAAGTACGCTGAGAAGAAACAGAATATAACAGATATGTGACCTGGAACCATGTAAATCCAAAGGTGGTGGTGTGAGGAACAGCACAGATCTGTGTGAAAGAAGGGACGAGGGGCTCCTCTGTGGCTCAGGTGACTGACACAGCTGGGATGAGGATCATGTAAGTTAGCCCAAGGACCTGGACCTGGAGTAGCAACCAAAATAAACTACTAAATAAATACAAATGCTTTTTCCTCTCCTATCTTCCTTCCTCCCTCCCTCCTCTCCCAAAAAAAAATTTGATGGAGAAAGAGGAAGAGGAAGCTAAACAGGAGAAGAGAGTCTGCATTAGGAGAGGAAAGGATTTCTTAAACCAGGGGCAGGACTGTAAGGAGCACTGGGGAAGTCTCCTTCCTTCATGTACAAGGCTGGGTGCTGGGGGACTCAGCATACCCAGTTTGGGAAAGGGAAACAGTCTATTAGCCAAAATTCTCCAACTGCAACTAATGGAAACAAATGGGAAGTGCCTTAAGGAATATTAATTCTTAGGCTCTGGAGTATTGTTATAAGAATTATATAAATTAATAGAATTCCAAAAAGAGAAGATAGGTAGACCTGGGTCAAAGGAAGGGATGGGAAGCATGATTGGAAAATAATAGGACAAGGGCCCCCCCGAGAAAGGCATGGGTGATGACATTTTGTGTGTGGCATTTGGGCAGATTCTCCACTGGCCTTTGTCTTAGTGTTTCCTGGTGGCTTGCAGAGGCAGGTCCTAAGTACTTTTCTCAACTCTTGTGTTAAGGATCCTCCTTGTTTTAACTACTATCTGTATTAACATCTTAATGAATTTCTAAACAAACTCCTTGTTTCTGGGCTCTGAGTGAATGGCGGTAGAGTCTTGCCAAAGCATTTCTCTGGATCACTCCTTCCACACTCCCAAACCGAATCCAAAATTCTGCAAATCTTTGGGGGAAACCTAACAGAAATGTGTTAGCAATTCAAGCCTAACTTCACTTTATCTCTTGTCTTGGCCTATGCTTCAAACTCCCCCTCTTGGACAACCTGTGTTCTCTACAGCTCAGGCCCCCTGCTGGAATGTGGGTGCACAACGCACTTGTCCCCCACCTCCTGTCCCCACCCCAACAAAGCCCTCAGTACAAAATGTTTGAATCAGACTTCAAATTAGAAGGCAAAACAATGCAGTGGCTCATTTGGAATCAGGTCTCCACCTGTGACACCATCACATATTGGGAGACAGGATGCATGGAGGGTAGAAATGAGGTGAGGGAGTGGCATTTTAACTGGACATATACCATTAAAATGTCCAGAAGACTACAATTGAGACTTTGACCTGAAACCATCTTTGTGCATGAAACCTATCACAAAGTCATCTTTTCCTTAAAGAACGGACCAGACATACAAAAAAGTGAGACAGAAATAGAGCTATTCTGAGTCTGGGTTAAACTAAAAAGGGTGGGGGGCTGTTGAGGATGGAGACCAGGCATATCCAAGAGCCCCAGCAAGCCCAGGCAGGCCAGAACATGTGCACCTCCAAGAAGGAAGGGAAACTAAGACAGCCTCTCAGCCACTACCAGGACCAAAACTCCGCCGTCACCACTTAAGGAACTGTTCAGGAATCAGACTGAACTGACTAAGCCCCTAGCTTACATAGCAATTCTGAATGTGAGCTGTCCTCTCGTCCCTACTTTCTTGTATGTACAAGCACTCCTCATCCACTTGTGAATGGATAAAGTATTTTAGACCCATACAATGGAATACCACTCAGCAATAAAAGGGAACACATCACTGATGTGTGATGAAACATGGATGAATCTTAAAAGCATTAGATTAAATGAAAGACGCCAGATTTATTTTATGTAACATTCTAGGAAAGGCAAAACTAAAGTGACAGAAATCAGATCATTGACTAGGATATAAGAGGGAAAGCAGGAGATTTACAGAAAAGGAGAATTGAGGGACTTTCAGGTGCTACTAGAAAGTTCTGTATCTTGACTATGAGAGTGGTTATATAATGAAACATTTGTCAAAATGTACTGAACCACACACTTTAAAAGAACGAATTTTATTTTATGTAAATCATGCTTCAATAAAACTGACTTTTAAAAAAATGGACTGAAATAACCAAGAAATGAATTGAATGTGTACTTGAACCAAATACAAACTTTAATACTGTTAAAGAACTTGTTTATTTTCCTTCTATAATCACAAAATAAGAGTGAATATAAGAGCAGCCTCACACATTTTTCATAAATTCATTTGTTGCAAATGTTTCCTCTTTACATAGATCAGCACACAGGATATTATCTGTGCATTAACTTAAAACTTTCAATTCCCTTTTATAACCACTCTGACCTCCCCCTGCTCCCTACACTGTGGGGTCCAAGAACACAGATGCCTACTCACAGCTCACCCATTCAGAGCTCTATTCATTCTTCTCTTCCCAAAACTGGCACCATCCCAGGAAAAGTACACAAGAGGAAAGTATAATGAAGAAACTTTGGTCATTTCCATTAGATCCACTATCTGATTTCTTCTGGGGAGTAGCCGATCTCAATATTGTCTAAAAACTTTTGCACATCACTCAGAAGTCAGTCTTATAGTTCAGAATAGGGGACCATTTTCCTTTAATGGCTCACTGACATATTAAAAATCAATTATAGACCAGACAATAAATGGGTCCCCTGGTGGAGATGAACCTTAAGCCCAATTCTGAAGGAAGACTGAAACATGAGCTAGCAGAGGAAGAGGAAAGAAATCACCTAAAACAGGGACCAAGACAAGAACAGTGAACCAGTCTGCCTGACTAGTTCGATAAAATCATCTCTTGGAAAATGTGGGTGTCCCATAGGGCTCACTCACCCATGAAAAGCATATAGTTTTGATGCTTCCTATCTCTTTTCAAACTTTTCAACATGGTCAAGCTACTTTTTCCTAAAATACACGTGCACTTTCCTTCCCTACAAAAAGAAAAAAATCACTCCTCTGAAGGATGAAGTCAAACAGTTATTTTGATAGGTAATAATGTTTAAGTCTTCTCCCAATCTGCCTCTCCACCCAAATCTTTCTAACTACAACATTTCATAAAATCACCCCTGTAGCCAAACTTTACAACACATCATTTTAGGAAGGTGCCAAATAAATGCCCACTTCCATAATGTTATGCATGCACATGTCACTTACAGAGAATGCCTCCTTGCTCATGGATAGCCTTTGAATCCTGAACTTGCTAAAAACTCAGGAAATGCACAAGGAAACATCAGTCCTCTGAGTGCTTGGCGTCTCCGATTTCACTTAATCTTCACATTTGTTAGATATGTAATATTACTCTTATCTTTTGAGAAAGGTAAAGCAGGTAGTTGAATAACTTAAGGACAAGGAATATTCTGGTTAAAGAATTTAAGGATTTAAGAACAAATCTGAATTGTACCAAAGTTGTGATATTCTACATAGTATTTGCATGGGCTTTTTGCCAACTTGTATTACTTGTGGTGATTGTGTATGTCTGGATGATTTTTCAAGTAAGGCGGGCAGAGACCTTACCATTAGTACATTATCTTCCAAATTTAAGGCTGCCATTGGAGTATACAATCCTTTAATCACATGTATAGGTCTGTAATCAGCCTCCCTTTAACCTTCCAAATATTTATAAAATCATGAGTTCTCTCTACAGAAGACTCACCACTGGTAAAAATAGACATGGATTAAGCACTGATAAAATGTAGTCTTCCAAATGATTTCAGAAATTACTCTTCAAAAACAGATTCTGTATTTATGTCAACCAAAGACATGTATAAGAATTTTCATAGCATGTGGTTGTAATAGTCAAAAACTGGAAACAACATCAACAACGGAAGATTAAAAAATAAAAATTGTGCAAGATTTGTATAAGGGATTACCACAAGTAATTTTTAAAAGCTACAAATATGTGAAATAAAAATAACAATGAATCCCATAGATACAACAATGAGTCAAAGAAATCACTGCCAAATAGGATATACTACAGGTAAGGGCCATGATGGAGTGACAGAGACTGGATTCACCTTACATAATTAGAGAAATTATTAGTGATCACTGAATAAAGATAAACAAACAAAGTGATCCCTTTGCCCCAGTTTACTCACTGTAGAGACAGCTTCCAGGTCACTGTCTGAATTCAGAAGACAAAGTTCAAATTTGGGGATGAAAAGGTAGCCAGAACTTGTGGTACAAAATAGCAGAGGAGTAAGCAACACAGAAAGCAGGCTTCAGCAATCTGCAGAGGGGCGCATGCCAGTCTCTAAGCACTGGTCTGCAAAGGAGAGAGAGGAAATTACTCGAGGCCAGTTAAAAAGCAACCAGAAATCAGTAGGCAGATCAATTCTTGAACCTCACATTGGACTGGGAATAGTTTATTTTCCAAATAGACTGAGTGGAAAGACCTCCTAATACATGAAGCATCAAGTGGGGTCCTCGCAAGGGTGTTGCTTCAGTAATGGAGTCAAATATCCCTAAACAAAAGGCTACTTAAAACTTGCCATAACAAAACTTAACCTAAAATAGAATACGACTGATTCCAAATAATTTGTAGGTACCTTAGAATAAACCTCACTCTTAAAGGTATGCAAAATCCAAGCATACAGCAAGGTAAAATTTGTAATGTCTGGTATCCAATCAAAAATGACCAGACACACTTGTGTTTATAACATTGTAATTCACCATAACTAAAAGGTGGAACTAATTCATGTGCCAATCAACTGATGAGCAGATAAATAAAAATGAGTATATCCACATAGCAGAATATTATTTAGCCTTGATAATATTTAGCATTGATAAACTTACAGGACATTATACTAAGTGAAATATGTCAGTCACAAAGAGATAAATTCCAATAATATAGGGTAGAATAGTCAAATTCATAAAAAAAAGAAAGTAAAATGGTGATTTGCAAGGAACTGGGTTAATGGAAAAATGGGAAATTATTTTTTAATGAGTATAGAGTTTGGGTTTTAAGAGTTAAATAGTTATGGAGAGTGTTTATATAATGTGAATATACTGAACACTACTGAAATGTACTCATATAATAGCTAAAATGACAAATTTATGTTACATGTATTTTATAACAAGCAAAATATTTTTAAATTTTTAAATGACCAAGCAGGCAAAGAATCATGAAAAGTCAATCAATAAAAATAGATTCAAAGCACACCCTGTTGACTTACAGTTAAGTCTGTGGCCTCTGGTTGTTGTAGTCCATATACATCCTGGGTTTGTGACCCAGTACCAGAGGGAACAACCAAGATGAACAACTAAATAAAATGAAGAAATTCTTCTTCCTCCTCTCTCTTCCTGCCTGCTCACCTTCATTTTTTACCAGCACCTTTCTTTAAAAAAAAAAAAAACAACAACAAACAAAAACAGATTCAAATGAAACATATAATTAACAATTATGTTGAAATATAATATAAATACTATAAATACATTTCATGTTTTCAAGAGCTTGGAGGGAAGCATGATCATGATTAGAGAAATAAATTAAAATTTTAGAGTTGAAAAGAAAATATCAGAAATGAAAACTACACTGAATGAGATTAACAGCAAATTAGACAGTTCAGAAGAAAAGCTTAGTGAATATAAGGACATGACAGCAGAAACCACTATGAGACACAGAAAGGGGAAAAAAAAGACTGAAAAATAAGCAGTTCATCAATGCCCTGGGGACAATCTCAGGCAATCTAACGTATGTCTAACTGGATTCCCAGGGAAAAATGGGGTAGGAAGAAGATAATGGACATAAAAGTTATCTGAAGAACTAACAGTAGAAAATTTTCCAGACTTCATGAAAAATAAAAATGCATAAAAAAGTTTAAAATTTTTCAAAGTAGAAAAATATGAAAAAAACTATCCCAAAACATATAATAATCAAATTGTTAAAAAAATATATATATTAAGGGCAGCCAGAGTATAAAAACATAATGCATACCGAAAAAGAACAAAGATAAAATTGGCAACAGACTTTGTATATAAAGCTAGGCAGGTGACAAGTCAATGAACATTTTTAAAACACTGAAAGAAATGTCAAATTCTATACCCAGCAGAAAATAATAAACAAATACAGCCAAAATAATAACTTTTTCAGAGAAATAAGGGTTAATTGATCACCAGTCAATCTGAACTACAAGAAATAATGAAGGAAATTCTTCAGACAAAAGGAAAGCATATATAGACAGATCTATACATGCCTCTACTTGAAGGAATGGTGGACACTGAAAAGTGATTAAATGTGTGTAGAAATAAAAGACATTTTCAAACTTATAAATTTCTTTAAAGGATAATTTACTCTTCAAAGTAAAAATAATAAACTATATTATGGGGCTTACAACATTTGTAGAAGTAAAAATCTTTAAATACCATTGGCACTAGAAGGCGAAATGGAAGTAATGTTTCAAAGATCTTAAATTATACATGAGGTAGTTGAATATTTTTTTAAATGAGACGTAACAAATGAAATATTAAATTAAACTCTAGGGAAACTATTAGAAAAGGAATTATAGCTAATAATGCCAAAAATGGAGATAAAATATAAAGTGGAATTATAGAAAATAATCAAAAAGTCAACATAAGAGGAAAAATTATGAAAGAAAAGATGTGATGAATAGCAACAAAAAGCAAGAGAGTAAATTTAGATCTCAAAGAGTACACACTACAAAAAAATGTTGACAGAATTTGTGTATGAATATATGCGTGTACACTATAAAATTACTTCCACTATAATGTATGTTGAAATGAAAATTGTTTATAATTAAATGTTGGGGAAATGCATTTCAAAGAAAAGATATATATGCATATGTATCAATGTGTGTATATATATAGATGTGTGCATATGTATTATATATATGTATATATATAATGATTCAACTCGAAGTGTAAAAATATTCTATGGTGGTCACAATAGTCGTTAACATTGGGGTTTTGCCTGGGAGACAGCTTTCAAAGTGATTTGGGGGATAATGAAATGTTCCATATCTTGATCTGGGTGGTGTGTGTGCGTGCGTGTGTGTGTGTGTGTAAAAAATTCATTCTTAGATTTGTATACTTTACAGTGTGTGAGCTATTTCTCACTTTAAAAAATTCTACAAGGTAACCTCAGAGATCACCAATGATTTTTTAAACACTATTTTTCCTTATTTGTAAAAATACATAGACAGCAGAATCTTTGCCAAGTTTATTATGAGAATAAAATCAAATCTGAATAATTTAGTGACAAGCTGATATTTTATACTTTCGAGTAGTGGGGTCTAAATTATTCAAAATCTCTTAGTTTCATAGTTTTCAAGCTGGCACACAAGGGTTTCAGCACCATCAGAATTCAGATTCCTGTATTTGCAACTTTTGCATTGATTCCACATCTGGACATCTCATGTTACCATCATGTTAAAAGTCTTAAGTTTAGAAATAAGTTCATCAAGTCAAAGTACCCTCCATCTACCAGCCACAAATTCCATTTCTTTAATGATTTATTGTCATTTCACCAGTACTCTAAGGGTTACTTACCTGAAAAATCATCTTCGAGTTTTCCTTTTTTCTCACTCATCAAAGTCTTTATCCTTCATCTTTAACACCTCTGACACATCCTTTGGCATCATCCTATCAACATATTGGATTAAACTTCTAGAGTTCTGACTCTAGTCTCCCTGGAGATACCATCAGATAAATCTTCCCTCTGTGCTCATGGCACTCATCTGCTGCCAGTGGTTCAGTCAGTCACCACTTTCTGTAGGATAAATTCAAACTCCTTAATATTCAAGGACTTCACTGCTGTCCCAATCTACCTGTACAAGCAAATCCAGTAATCCCAACACAGCCTCAGCACTCCACTACTAGTAATTACTAAAGACTACCCTCTTTCTAGAGCTCTGTGCTCACATTTTGAGCACTGCCTTCAATCTCCCACCCTTTTATTATACCCAGATATCACACATTGTTTTAAATTTTTATTGAAGGAAAATTGCATTATAACATTATATTGCCTTAAGGTGGACATCATTATAAATCAATAAATCAACATCTGTATATAATACAATAAAATTTACCACCAACAGTCCAATTTCTATCCTTCACCATATAATTGACCCCTGTTGTCTAACTGACCCCCTACCCCTTCCCTTTTGGTAACCGCTGGTTTGATCCTATTGGCTAAAAGTCTACTCTTGTTTAATTTGGTTCACTTGTTTGCTTCATGTCTATATTCCATATATGAGTGAAATCATAGGGTGTTTACATCTCCTTCTGATTTATTTCACTAAGAGTAATCCCCTCTATATCCATCCTCTTATTGCAAATGGCAGGATTTCATATTTTTAACTAAGTAATATGATATCGTATGTATATATATGTATATATAATATATATGTATATATGCATCACATCTTTATCCACTCACCTGTCAATGGGCACTTAGGCTGCTTCCAACTTTTGGCTATTGTAAATCTGCTCCAAGAAACATGGGAGATTCATGGAGCTCTTCAAATTAGTAATTATGTGATTTTCAAGTAAATACCTAGAAAAAGGATAATAAAATTGTATGGAATTTCTATTTTCAAGCTTTTGGTGCATTTCCATACTGCCTTCTCGAATGGCTGTACCATTTACACTCTCACCAGCAGTACATAAGGGTTCTGTTTCTCCACATTTTCACCGAGACCTCTTATTTCCAAATTTAGGATAATAGCTATTCTCACGGGAGCAGATATTACACATTCTTAAAGACAAAGATGAACGTTTACCAACTCTGTGAGATATTTCTGCAAAAACAGCTTCCTCTTTGAAATTCTTTTGTAGTTCTACATATCATTCACATGGAAATAATTCCAGGCTACATTTCTATGTTTTCAACTTGTGTATATGTCCATGTGTCCACAAATCTGGAGGTAACTCTTTGAGTACAAAAGCCAGGCATATGAGATAAATACGAGGACATGTTGGAAGAGGAATGGTTCAAATATGGCACTTCATCTATGAAATGAAAATATAATTACTAAGTCACCTGGACAGACTCAGAAAAGTTTGACTCCCAATCACATCTTTAACTACATTTCTAAAGTTATTGTGTGTTCTTTTAGTGTCATGTCATGAGAACTGTATATTACCATTACTTAAAGAGACTCAGGAACCAGGGTATTTTGACTCAAATGAAAGCTAGACATTAGAAAAACTGGCTGCAGGTCCTATGTCTCTCACTAGCTGACCATGTAATCTTAAGTCAGTCCCTTTCAACCTCATTGTCTACATTGGCAAAAATAGAAATTTGGATTAAATGAGTTCTAATTCTCTTCCAAGGCTAAAAGGCTATATTTTACTCTTCAGTCGAACTTTATATTACCCCCAGCCCAGCTAGAGTTAAAATTAGGCAAAGAAATTTACACATATTGAGCACCTGTATCATTGAATAATTCTTACCTTAGTCCTGTGAAGTAGCTATTGTTAGAGAAGTTCTGGGGAGTTGAGTCATTTGTCCAAGTTCCTGCAACAATCAAGAGACATTTAAGGTTTGATTCTCAGAATTTCCAAGTGAACTAACTCAAACACTAAATCTTTTTCTAGTACTCAAGTAGTTCAATTAAGATCTGTTAAAAACAAGAAAGAACAAATTAATGAATCAGAAGCATTAACCAAGGATAAATGTTGGTGTATATTTACATTGTACTTAAATAATAGTCTTGCCATAAAATGTTCTTTTTAGGGTTCATGACATTATTAGAATTATAGTACTTTACATTTTTACAAGCTTTTATAATCCACCTACAATATCTCATGATGCTCACACACCTTCAAGTGGGAACAGCAAATATTATTATCACTATTCTATATGAGAGGGAAGCCAGGCCTGGAAAGGTTAAGCAACTCTCCCTTTAACACAGGTAGTTGGTGTAAAATGACATAGTAAGAGCAGTTAAAGCTCTGGGCTTTGAAGTCCTACAGACCTGAGCTCAAATGCCAGCTCACTCACTTCTCGGTGCAATATCAGATGAGCTACTTAACTTCTGATTTAGGAAATGGAGACACAAAAGTACCAACATTATAGGGTTTTATGAAGATAGAATGAGAAAATCTAAGGCACTTAGGTTTAGCCTACAATTACAAATATCAACTCTTATCAGTGGCAGAACCTGACATCAGAATCAAAGCTGTATCTTCTTTCTACTCCAGTTCATGAATCTTGATACTTGAAGCAATCTTCATTGGATAAAAATTGAAACACAGCTTTCCACTCAATGCAGTGCTATGTGTATGGTAGTAAACCAAAGGGAGCATTAATGACCTAACCCTTCAAAAAATAAAATAAAAAGTTGTATTTTTGAGTTATTTTCCAGGAGAAGTGGTGGCTGATTTGCCTTAAACTATTCATAAGCTCTTTCCCAGTCCCCAAAAGAACCAATTATTACACCTGCAAGATGGCTCTGCCAACTGAAATAGTTTCCTAACTGTGGATCGGCATTCTCCAGGTAAAGATAACCAGCTTACAGGGGACAGAACTCAAGAGTTTAGCCTCATTAGCACCAAATATTAAACCACTGATTTAACCTTTCCAGGTCCAGATAGTGTTTATTCACATATACAAAGTTTACTTACTAATGAAAGAGACTCAGTCTTGATAAAGAATTAGGTAGGCTTTATTTTTGTTCCATTCCGTAAGAGAAGCTGGAGAAAAAAATGTTAGAATAAAGGCTTTTTCCCCAAATTTCCCTTTACTATGAAAATACCTGGAGTTTTCAAATGAGAGTGTTTACATAGTAATTCTCATTGGTTGTGGGCATGCTGGCAATGCATCAAAACCCCAGCCAAGTCTTGCAGTTGTAATTTTATTTTGATTTTAATTAGTATCAATTAGGACCAAAAAATAGACAGCCTGGATAAACAATGTGAAGTTGGCTTTAACAAGTAAATTAGATATTTTGCAGGGAAGGAAAATCAAGGGAGAGCCTCACTTCATTTCTTCCAGCCCCTGCTTCTCCCCTGAGTTGCTGCTGCAGGCAGCTCGTGCTTTCAGAATGATTGTCTATGTTTAAGTCTCTGAGAGACCCCCTGTCTGCTTAATAGTATCAAAGGCCAGACATGTGTGCAGCTTGGGTGGCCTCTCCATGGGCTGATGGGGTCTTACACTGTCCAGCACTGGGTTCCTGCCTCACTTCTTCCTCTGAGTTCTCCAAGCTTCGTAATGCAGAAACCACTGCAAAACTTCCTTTCCCCTTCTTTTCCTGCACCCTCTCCAATGTCCAAGTTATCTTGGTAACAAGAAATTCTGTATTAGAAGGTATACAGTGATATGCTGGTGACTGTCTAAAATCTCTCTTTATAAAAAAAATGTGTGTTTACAAAAATTTTATTGATGCAAGGAGGTATAGCACATGATACAAAGAAAGAAAATATATAACACTCTTCATCATAAATCCCACGTAACTGATTGATTCCTGCTATGCCGGCATTCACGACTTTTGCCAAACTCTTGTTTCCATAGCTCTTAAGAGATTCAGTCCATTCTGGGCTCCAGACATGGTGGCATGTCCTTGCTGAGTATGCCCAACTCCATGACCATCTTCTGACACTGAGCTATTTCTGTAGCTACGCATGTAGGCCATTCAATAGGTAAAGATGGCCCTTGTGTAACTCTAGGGGTTTTGTCTGGCATAGCTTTCCTGTGGCCTTGTGAACCAGAGTGGCCAAGTTTGAGCTACCATGGTGATGTCTCTGAATACAGAGTTAGGTAAAGATTAGCATCATGCGATTACATAGTATTTCCATCAAGCAGACACAATAAATAACTTCATGGGCAGAGATAGTAGCATAACAGTAAAATAGAAAGTGATGAGTGCTAACTATGCTTTTGTTTGTATGTAATTCAGTGTAATTTAATATAAATCAGTGTGATTCATTATAAGTTCACATAATTAAATTATTGAAAATGACCATATTTGATGACCAACAAATTCATGAAAATATAACAATCGTATCTGTGAGCCAGTAGGAGCCAGGCCAGCACTTCGCTGAATATGACTCAATGGACATAAGTGCTCACCCATCTGCTTCTTAATAAAACTAAAGTTCTTTTAGGCTCTGAAAATGAGACAGAGATGTCTAGGAGCCCAAGGAGCCAGCCTGCCCTTTCATACAGGGTATTTGCTTTCTCCAAATACCTCCTACCACACAAATTGTTGTCTCATGGATCCTAGTTATTTTGTATGTAAGAACGAATTTCCAGTCTCAGTGTTTCTTACATCATTGTAATCATCCTATCAGAAATCAGACTCCAGATCAAAGCCTATAAATAATAGGCAAAGTTTCCAAGATTGGAATGGGAGCAGGAGGAAGAGGGGCAGGGGGGAGTCTGAGAGGGGACGGGGAGAAAGAGAAAAACAAAACCACTTGTCATTAAACATACTGGTTTCTAAAATAACTATATACTCTGTAGGAATCCATAATCAAATATCAAATATCTAGAAATGTATATGTGCGTAGTAACATAATACACATTGATTATATTCATATGTACGTGTAAGATTTATTCATTCACTTCATAAGTCATCAATTTTTAAGCGGAGCTGCCTTCTCTCTGCTCCTGTGACTATATAAAGCCAGGCTACATTTTCACTCATAGAAATCCTGACTGGGTTATAGGTACACATGTCTGTATGTAGAGAAACACTCTTGAATCACTTCAATTAGACTAATCCTCTAGATCAATTGTCTCCACACATTAGAATCACATGAAGAAGTTTTCAAGATTCTGATGTGCAGGCCACAACAATCTAATTAAATATATTTTTTTAAAGCTCTCCAGATGATTCCAGTATAAAGTGACAATTGAGAACAACTGCCTGAGATAATCAAGGAGGTCATGTTAACAGTCTTCTCCCATCATTTTTCTATGCTTATGCAACCATATATAAATGAATAGATTTTTGTTAATTATAAAAACAGTATACCACTATACATAGTGCTCTGTAACTTGTTTTAACCAAAGAATTTACCATAGACATCTCTCCAGGTCAGTACATAGAGTTCTAACTCACAGAAAAACTGTCTTAGAGGAGTGGCATACTAAAAACAGTATTTTGAGACTAATAATCTAGTGATATTATATAGGAAGGATTTGAGAGCGAAAGGTCATAAATCTCTTAGTAGAAATTTAACAAAAATAGTTTAGGAATGAGGACCAAGGGCCCCAAATAGGAAAATGGTCACAAGGAAGGAAAGGGGTGGACCAGTATCAGAATTTGCAGCAAGAAAGTACTATTGTCCTGAACAATTGCCTGGTATAGGAAACAAGAAAGGGGGAGAATCCAGAGTGGTCCCAGGGCTTAACCTTGGAAGCCTGAAAGAATAATTCAGAGGAAAAGTGACTGGGGGAGCAAATTAAATGAGGAAAAAATGATTCATTCAGTTTTGCACAATCCTCACAGCCGACAGTTGATGCCACTGACGCACCCCAGCAGTGTGGGTGGGGGAGACAGCAGGAAGGGGGAACGATTGGAACCATGTTGGAACAGGACTTTGGTGGGGAATATAATACAATACATACAGATGTTGATTTATAATGATGCACCCCTGAAAGCCATATATGTTTCAAACCAACGCTCCTTCAGTTACAAAGAAAATCTTTTGAAAACTATCCAAACTAAAGCATAATAAAATAATCTGGAAATGAAAAAAACAGTCTTGGTCACCTATAAGACAACTTCTTGCAGTCTAATATATGTGCAATCAGAGTTCCTGAAGGAGACAGAGAGGACAGAAAGCATATTTTGGGAAGTAGTGGCTGAACAATTTCCAAATGTGGATTTTCCAGAAACATCAGTTTTACAGGAAATCAAATTGCCAAAAACCAGTAATAAAATGAAGAGTTTAGAAGCTTACAAAGAAAAAACAAAATGCACATTACATTACCTAAAAAGGGAAAAACACATAATTTCATAAAATTCTTACCAGAAACACTGCAAATCAGAAGACAATGGAATGGCTACCTTCAAAATGCCGAAATAAAAGCCTTTCTTTCTCTCTCCTTGTTTTTCAAGGCTACATGCTAAAGAATTATTTATTTATTTAGAGGATGGAAGCAGGCAAGAGTGAAGGCAAGCAGACAGGCCGGAAGAGAGAAGACAAAGAAGCATCTATCCATCCATTTAGTTGTGTGCATTGGTGGTTCCCCACCAATCCCAGGCCACGAACCTGGATCCTTGGGCTTTGCATAGACTTCAGCATATGGAGCCATAGCCTTAACCATTGAGCCACCAGGGCATATCTAAAAGTCTTCCTTTCCCTCTTCATTAATCTGTGTCTCAATGAGAAGAGTAACAGCCCCTATCACACAAAACTGCTATGATAATTTAATGAATATAAAATTACATGCTATAACTTTAATAATACACTATTATTATTAAAATTACCATGACTATTTAAACATGAAGCGATCATGTTTTTATATGAATACTACGGAGTCCAAGCTTCTAGTATGATAATCAGCCCTAAAGAGCTTTGATTTCATCTCCCATGTTTCCTGTAAAACAACTGTGTCTTGGATTATATTCCCTGCTCTCTAATTCACTGTTTTCTCACCTCCAAGTCTTTGTGTATCCTTCCAGCTACCAATTTTTCAAGACCCGTCTTAGTGCCAATTTCTCTTGAAGTCTTCCATTGTCATCCTTCCAGAAGTAATTTCTTCCTCTTTTATATATATTTTTACACCAGTGTTTCTCACAATTTAATTGCATATGAATCACCTAGAGAGGAACCTGAAAGATGTGTTTTCACAAGCTCCCACGTGCTGTTGAAGCTGCTGGTCTTCGAGGACTCCATATTTGAGTTGCAATGGTTTATGTTTTTATCATCTCAACAACTAGAAAAATAACTAACGGAGAAAACTGAGTAACTGTCACCTTTGTAATTACCATAGCACCTAATACAGTGGTGGGTCACTGGTTAATACCGTAGGTTAGAGGGAGGGAGGGAAGTAGATAATAGATTGATCGATAGATAGAAGTTAAAAAAGAGGCATCTAAATAGGTATCACCTTTGTCAATATCCTGTCAAACTATGAATTCTCATTCTCTGACACATATGGACCTATCTGTATCTTATTTTTACATATTTCAGGAACATAAAACATCAAGTCTCTCCTTCAGCCCTTGTACGAATGTATCTCTCACGACCCCGTGATAACTACACTGGAGACAAAATATTATGACAAATTCATTAAGAATGACACGGCTGAAAAACGTGGACTTGCTGACAGTTTTTCTTTTCACAAATACGGTAGGTACCTGCTGTCTCTGGAGTAAATAAAAAGAAGTACGTGATGGCTGGGGTGCCCAGGGGGAAGATCATTTTAACTAAACACAGAAAGCATTCCTTGAGGATGTCGTAAATTTAATGGAACCTCTCGACATAAAAAACTGCAGACCGTTTCTTCCCTCCCCTCCCCCAGGGCCCCTGTCTGCAGGTGGCTACGCCAAACTCACACTGTGACCTGTCATGGATCCAAAACTCCTACACTGCTATCAGCAACTCTGGATTATGCTGAGCTGCAGGGCTCAACACGTGTTTCCCCTTTTCAGAAGTGACATCATGTCTCAGGAAATCTTGTTTCTCCCACAGAAGCAGCAGATATTCTCTGCCAAGGCTTTGCAAATGGAAGATGTGTGCATCCTGGTGCACCTGTGTGAAGAGTGCTTGCGCTCTCCTTGTGGTGGAGTCAGCATCTGCCCCATCACTTCATCTCCCCACTGTGTCCCAAATGACTCACTCCCCAGTAAAACCATCAAGACTAGGACAGGAAGAGGAGTAAATTTGCTTGAGGTGCATTTCTTTATATAAACTGCAAGAGTTTCTCTACTGGCACACTCTGGTGGCCCAGTGGTTAAGGCCACTGGAAACAGTCTACACACATGCCCAGGACCCAGGTTCAAGACTGGGGATCCGGGATGGGGGTTGGGGGGGTGACTACCAAGATAAACAACTAAATAAAATAAATAAAACCCTTCTTCCTCTTCTCTCTTCCTCCCTGCTGGCCTCTGCTCACCATTCCTGCTTGAAACGTCCTTTAAAAAAAACAAAAAAAAACAAGGCGTTTCTCTACTATTCTTTGCCCAGAAGTGAGCCAGATGATCATTCGACTTCCACTCTGATAAATGCTCTAAATTGTTGTCAAAGAGTTGGGAACTGCAAAATTCTGAGAATTCCATTTCTTTCCTGGCGCCTTCTCCAGGTTCTCAGGAGACAGCTAATAAAACCCCTTGCCTTGCCTCGTTTGAAAGTAAAATGATCTGTAACTATTTTACTTTCCACCCAGAATGCATTTGCCATTTCCTCAATGTAAGACGCATTTACTTTATCTATGCATTACGTAAAAAAAAAAAATTTTTCTAATCGTTTTTAAAGGATTAGGTTTTAGTTGACCTCTTACTGAGCCTCCTATAATCAATCATTGCTGTTTGTCAGAGGTTGTGGACAAGCAGATGCCAGAGATGACGTGGTTCCGTGTCAACCCTCAGTGCAGGTCCACCATGTTTTATTTGATGATGATGATAATCCTAATGAGTTCTTAAATGTTTACAGCCCATATAGTCTAAAAAAGTTTCCTGCCTGTAATATCACTATCATTCTTTTAACAAATATTTACTGAGTAACTGCTTGTGATAGGCGCCGTGCAAGGCATTCATAGGTAGATAATACAAACGCAATCACTGTCCTCACTTAACTTACAGCCACTCAATGTTTGTTTACTTCCCATAAGTTTATGGATACTATATATGGGCGATATATTTAGAGGTTATAATTTTCTTAATTTTATAGATTATAAATCTGGGGCCCAGACAGGTTGGGTGACTTTCTTCAGTTCACACAAGTATAGCTGTGGGTTTAAAAGATGGAGCGAACACCAGGTATTATGACAGAGATTAACCAGCTAGCCAGACACAGCCCATACCAATGACAACTGGCTTCCAAACCACCAAAAGTTATGATGCTTTGGCATACTTGGAAGAACACCAGTCTAGTAATCAGTATTTGGATTTGGGTTTGGGTTTCATTTTATAATTTCCTACTGCATTAAATAAGGTTAGTATTTTTCCAACAGTATTTACTCAAAGTCCTAGGATTCAAAGGAAATTACCTAGGACTCTTTGAGGGAGTCATAGAAGGATGAGTTGGCTCTAAGGTCTCTGTTCCACATTTAATCAAACCTCAAAGCTTTGAGCTGTTTTATATCTTGAGGTTCTGCATGTAACTTTGCTTTTTGCAAAGGAACTTTTTAAAAAACAAAACAAACTGGTTATCAATTAACTAGATGATCTCTGAAATATTTTTCAATTCAGATAACCTATAACTTGGCAATATTTCCATCATTATGAGCTGAGTGTCCATTTCTTCTCTATTTGGGGTAGATTCTAGAGTCCTGCAGCACAAAATATGGTTGGTGAATCAGCAACATCAGCTGATTTATTAGAAATTAAAATTATTCATTTTATTACAAATACAGAATCTTAGACACCAACAAATTTTGCAAGATCTCAGGTTATTTGTAGAACAGTAAAGTTTGAAAAGCACTGGCATGTCATGGTGGTCTGGTGGTTTAGAACACTATTAGGTGTAGTCCACATACATTCCCAAGGTCCCTGGTTCAAGACTCAGGATGGATACGGCGGGTGTGGGGTGGAGACAAAGATAAACAACTAAATAAAAATAAAATGCTTGTTTTTCCTCTCTTCCTGCCTGCCTGCCTACTCCCCTTCATTTCTGCCTACACCTTTCCTTTAAAACAATTTGTTTGAGAAGCACTCATCTAAAAGATAATTGGAATATTTCTTAGTTGACTTAACATCATTGACCCCCATCACATTCACCATTTTATGGGTTATAACAGCAAGACTAGGATGGCAGGCCTCTCCTGTCCTGTCTACCCGCTCCATGGCTCCAAGGGAAAAGATAGAGAAGATAGAGTTAACATTTCCATTCTGCCCATACCCTAACTTAACAACTTAACAATCACCATCTGCCAATTTATTTTGATAAATGTTCCCTCAATACCTAGAGCCATTTCTAAGATCAGAGATATTGAAAGCAGCTCTCTAGTAGAAAGATGAGTCTTCCTTAATGAAATCATCTCTCCAATCCAGCCCAATCCTTAGACTAACTAGTTTGATAACACAGATATTCCTAAGAAAACAAAATAGAATAACCCCAGATCCTTTAAAAATTGCTCCAGGCTTGTCCATGTGTTATTAAAGTTGAACTGAGTATTAAACGCTATAAATGTCCTAGGGGACAGCACTCATGCCCAGTGAGCATGACATCCCATAATAGATCTATTTGGCTTGTTAGCCTGGCGCCTCTCTCCACCCTGATCTCTGGAAACTAGAGAAAGGCAAACATCAGAATGTCAACCCAAAGGCATAGACAAGACTATAAGATGCTTTGCTTGGAGAATTTTCATAAGATCATATTTCTGGCCAAATTTCTATTACTTCTAAGTTGTAGTGGGAGGGTGATTTTTTCATTAACATGAAAAAAACTTCCCAGAAGGAAAATATTATCCCCCAAATAAAATTCAAGTGAACTAAATCGTTTTCGACCTCAACATCATTTCAGGGTTGGTGTCATTTGTAGATTCAGGATTGAGTCCTATTTAATCTGAAGAAGTTCCAGTCCTAATAGGAAAAATGCCAAGAAACAAAGAAAAGATGCATCCCATTTTCAGAGGCCATCACTTTCTATGCTCTAGATTGATCATAAAGCAGTTCAATTTACCACCTTCTTACAGAGTCAGCTCTTTCTGGCAAAGTTGAACTTGACTGTAGTCATTCTTTCAATAAACATTAACTGAGATTCTACCATGGGCCAGGCACTGGGATTGACTACTAAGGAAACAAGGGGTTGGTTGGTTTGTTTTAATCAAGAAACCCATAGCTTGCCCATGAAGAAAAATATAGACATCTATTAAACCAGAGAATCAATACCTTACTGGTTGCTTGAACAAGAAAATATGAGAATACAGACTAATAAGCAATAGAATCCAAGCACAGGGAAGATCCTATCCCTACTTTCAAGGAGAGTTTAATCTAGGTGTTAAAACAAGAAAACACACCCTAGTACTGGTTAGCATGCTGGCCATACTCAGTGCCAAATCTATAATTATCCAAAACAGAGTTAGAACCAAATGTTGATAATGATTTATTGCATTATCTACATAGTCAGAGAACTATCATGGTAGGCTTTGAGGATCAGAGATGAAGAAAGTTATTAATTTGAGCTTACTGTGAAAAATAGGAAGAGTGTCTATTGCAGGAAAGAATAAAAAATTGAGAGGTCTGAGTAGAGAAACTAGGTATGTACCTCAACTCCCCAGGCTGGAGCAACAACAGTCTGTTTGGAACTAAGGTTTTATGCATAGAGTATGTTCTGTGATAAATTTGGAAAGACCTATTGGGGCCATAGTGTGGAAACTTGAATTGCATATATAGGAATATGGATTTTTACTCCAGAACCAATGAAGAGCTCACATGCATTTTTGAGCAGATAAATGAAAGGAACTCAGTAGGAAAATTAAATTTGTGGTGGTTTGTAGGATAAACTGGAGTAGGAAGGTACTGATGAAAGGTGAAATTTTGGAGGTAATTGCTATAAACAGAACCCCATGCTGACATTTAACAATCATTACTAAGCAGTCCCTTTATCGGGAGCAGGGGTGTCCATGAATGTGAATCCACAGTAAATGACATCACTATTTCTGAGAAGTGTTCTTTGTTCAAAATGTAGTTCAGGAACCTGGATTTGAACTTAAAACATAAGCTCCTGGTCATTTTTATAATATAAGTTGGTCAAATCCAATACGCAAGCACAGCAAACACTAGGGAGGTGCCATCCAGATTCTCAGAACACAGAGAATATTGGAACAGAAGGGAGCTTACAGGCTATTTTATCCAATGACCTCTTTTTGTGTGTATGGATAGAGCCTCCAAAAGCCAGGCCTTGGCACTGAAGCACAGGTACCTAATTCTAAATTCAATGTTCTTTCCTCTACAACCAACCCTTTCTTAGATATTAGGCACTATACTGCCCCTCAAAGAGCTTACACATAGGAAAAACCCAAATGTTTTTCATATAAGGAAGATGAAAATATACATGTTCATCCTGCTGTGAGGAAACGAATGATCTTTCTTGAAGACTGAGAGAACAAGCCTCCTGTGCATTATCAGAATAAATTTTCTGCCAGGCCTAAAGGACAGATAACAGAAAATCACATTTCTCATAGAATTTCATCTTCTAAAGACTAAGGTTGCCCCAAGGGATAAGGAGAAGAGATTTCTTTTCTGTGAAAAGAAAGCTTTCACTTTATTTGCATAATGTTTTCTCCTTTCTAAATTATTTATCCCAGAAAGCTAAACCAAAGGATTTGAAATTGGGAGGGGTGGATGATCATAATAGTAAAGGTTCAATTATTTAAATAGGTGTAAGAATTAACACAACAGTTCAGAGACTTCAGAGGAACAAGTTCCCCAAATCGCAAACAATTCATTATTTTATCTGTTAAACCCTTTACAAGAAATTAAAAACAGGCATTTGGGGTACTGAAGGTCATATAACAGGTTAAAATATCTTAACCATGGAACTTAACCCCTTTTGGGCCCAGTTATTACAATACACATGGACATCAGAAAGGAAAAGTGGAGAGATTCGACTCAAAAGATTATTCATTATTATTATTATTTTTCCAAAACTCATTCAAATTTATATTTTCTATTTAGACCATGTTTTCTACCTAGAGACCTTTGTTAGTTTCCTCTTTAAAACATCCTCCAAACCCATTAATTACGTTCCATAGCACACTTCAAACAATTACATGTGTTTCATAAAAAGCATGAAACAAGAGTCAAAAGTATGGAATGCTATGGTTTACTGGGATGTTACACAATGCCAAGCCCAATCCGCCCACCCCACCCACAGACACACATAGGCTACTTATAATCCCTACTAAGTTAAATTCTTAACTGGTCCTTCCAGATGACACATAGGCTACTTATAATCCCTACTAAGTTAAATTCTTAACTGGTCCTTCCAGATGACCGTTGATGAGAGGAATCCTATGACTTCCCAAAGTCACCTACTCACTTTTGTGTACTACGACCTCATGAAAGTCAAAACCTGCTACCCTGGAGTTTTGTGTTTTGAGATAACAGAGACTAAATATGTTCCTGCTTTCATGGACAACTCAAGTCAACAGATGGTTATTGAATTGTGTCAGGCATTGTGCTAGGTACTACATTGAATGAATGAATGAATCAACAAATAGCTCTTGCTTTAAAATAAATAAATGAATTTCTGAGGCATGGTCTTGCTTAAGATTTAATAGAGAGGCAGGTACTATGATGATCAGATTATTCAGATAGATAGAAAGGGACACTAAATCCAGATTTGGGGAGTTAAAGAACTTAAGTGGATTTTTAAGGACAAATTAGAATAGACAAAGTAGTAATTCCCAAAAGGAAGAATTTAAAGAAAAATACAGAAATGAGAAAGTATATGATATATTCAAGGAACTACAGGTGAAGGAAATTGGGGACAGGCAACAGGCTTAGAGACATAGGCATGGATGTGACAAAGAGACTGGTACATTATACCTAAAACTTCTGGAGTGTTTTCAAAAAGAGAATAATAAAATCAGATTTACCTTTTTATTTAGATCACTCTGGTGGCAGCGTGGAAAAACAAGGATAGAAGACCCAAAACCAATTAAGAAGTGATTTCAGTAATCTAGGCTAAAAAAATGGTGAAAACCTATATTTAATCTACAATAATATGAAGGCTTTTAAGAAATATTTATGAAATAAAAGTGATAGACTTGGATAACTAATTTAATGTAGAAGGTTAAAGAAGAGGTATCAATATAAAGATAACTGTTTGGCTTCTATCTTGGGTGACTACAGTAATGCCAGTTGTTGGTGCTCCAAGTTGGAGATGTTAGAAGGAGTTGAGGTTGTATTTGTTTGATGTAACTTTAAAATACCAGTTAAAAAGAATACTTATTAATTGAATACAAGTCAGCTGCTCAAAGGAAAGACTGAGCTTGGAGAAACAAATCCAGCATCAATAATTGAACTTCAGAATAGGTAGAAAAGGCAACCTGAGAACAGAGGCATAAAAATAGAAACCTGGGGGACAACAACATTAGAGATGATTTCCAATAGCTGGACACAGTCATTGCATTTCTCCTGGGATTTCTCTTTTTTAGATTAAACATTCACAGATCTTTCCATTGTATCTTCTATTCAATTGCTTGTACATACGTCTCACTTTGCCAGTTTCTCTCCTAGGATGAGATACTCTCCACTGATAATCCCAGAGCTGGGATGGTCAACTCCATCCTGAAAGGGCAAATATGGTGAACAACTCAACAACAGGATCACCCTACTTCCATAACACCACTTCATCACTAGAAAGCAGTTGCTCATCCAGGGACTCTTGCTTCCTCGTCTTCCTTGGTAGTGAAATGTCAAGGGAAGTGACATGTGATATTCTGGGCCAAGGCTTTTATAAAGCAGAGATTCACTCTTTCTTTTCTCTACTCTTTGTTTCCTATTCTTAAAACCAAATACAAATGACAGTGAACTAAAGCTTTGAGGTTCACTGCGTCGCCAGATGGAAGGAAGCCAGGACTTGGCCTTCCTCATTGGAAGACAGACAGCACACCAGGCCTACAATACAGGACTTTGGCAGTTAAGTGAACGAAAATTCAATTTCAACTATATTATACCACTGAGAGTTAGGGATCCTTTTTTTTTTTTTTTTTTTTATAACAGCAATCACCCTAATACCAAACATCAATTAAAATAGCATAAGAAAACATTCATTTCGAGAATAGGAACAGGGACGTCATGCAACAAGTTATCAATTAACATTCTTCATATTTACAAATTATGATTTTCCCCATAGTAATGCACTGATTTTTCATACAATTGCAAAATTATACAGTCATCCCTATGAAATGTCATCTGATTAAATTTAGCTGATCTCAGAATAGTGTAGGTATCTGTTTGGAATTTAAATTTGTTCATCCATTATATTAACTATTCAGCTTTCTGGCAACTACAAATTTGATGACGGTTTTTATCTTTGAGCCATTAATAAAAATAATTGAAAAGTTAGACTTGGACTAACATTTACAGAAATATTCTCAAACTGCATGCCTTGTGAACATTCTATGGGTTTTCCAACTCTGGCAGTATCTCCTCTAATCGGAGCACAAATCTGTCATCTTACTACCATTTTGAGTTGTGCAGGATATGAAGAGGAGAAAGATCAAAGGGGGAAAATGGGAATATAATCAAATGGACTCTATTCTTCTTTCCCTCTCCTAGTCCAAGCTTGCATTAATCCTGAACCACCCCTCTGAAGCAGTGGTATTCTAACTGACCACTCCACTTCTGGTCTTTTCCACCCTTATATTTATCCTAGACTCTTCTCTGACAGTTCTTGTCCTCTCAGACTAATCTGCTGTGTCCTTCACCTCCTAATGATTCCCCAGGACTTCCCATTCAGTCCACCTCCCTTCCATTCTTACTTAGAGATCTTTTTGGCTTGGACCCAATTACCTACCCACTTTCATTTTCTTCCAACTCCATCATCAACTTCTTGTCATTCACTAAATACCTATGTTCTCCAAGAAGTCCCTGACTCATAAATATTGTTTTCCAGCTTGAACTGACCTTTTCCCTCCTGGCCTATATTCCCCAGTCAGAGTTACTGCCTTCTCCTCTGATTTCACACTCACTCTACTCACTTTCACTCTTGACAGGTCTTCTTCCCCCACTGGCCTGAGAGTGTGCTGAGGATATACACTCATCCTAACATAATGTGTGCTTCACCGTTGATGCACAATTAGTACTCGTGAAATAATGACCACTGAGAGCGCAACCCAGGTAGTGTGTGAATGGAAAGCTCATAAAAGACAGACAACACCGCTCTAACATGAAAACAAAAAAAACGAATTGCCAATATCTATGCAGTGCTAGGAGACTCAGACATGAATTACTCTCCACCCAACTGCCATGTGACTTGAGGAACCAACAATCTTTTTTCTTTCCAGAATGACTGGAGGTCATCCCACAGACACAGAGCTTTACCATTACAAGCCCAGGACCTACTTTGTTCTGTATAATAAGTGAGGAACTTCTCTTTCTAATTAAATGTGAATATATTTAAGAAGCATAAAACTCCCTTAATATTTACATCATTAATATAATTCTAAAACAGGTCAAATTGTTATTACTATTTACTATTGTTGTTTTAGCGAAATAAAAAAGAATATCAATGAAAAACGTCCAAATACCTAGAAATAAATTGAGTAAGAAGAACAAATCCAGTAATTAGTCTGGGAGTACAAAGCAGGGTTGATTTCATTACATAATAGTTTCCAAAGGGAACTAGCTGTCTTCCTTTTGAATCTTGATTAAAGGTGCACATAGGAAGGGTATTCTACTCAAAGCTCCTTGGGGATTTCTTTCCATGATTTGGTTTCCCTTGAGTGGTTGGTATGATTAACTGGGCTGGTTTCTTTCATAATTGTCCTGAAGCCCTTTGTATTTTCAAACTGCTTTGTAATTGTTTTTTCTTAAGATGTCCTTTTAAAGGAACCCATTCAGTGATGTGGTCATGCATGAAAACTTAACAAGTCTTCCGACTTCTTTAGGGTGCTGTTCTCAAAATATTTTATTCCCGAAATTCAAGCATGTATCAGAGAAGAGCAAGCTTAGCTGTCCCTCTATGGACTTAGGACAGGATTGCCAGAAAAAATACAGGACTCCCAGTTAAATTTGAATTTCAGATAAACGACCAAAAAACAATGGATACTTTTTTAGTGTAAGTGTATCCCATGTTATACCAGGAGTCTTGCATTTTTATTTGCTAAATCTTGGACCCTTAATTTAGGAAAACACTATTTTTTTAACCCTATGATCTTGGGCAAGGAACTTAATCTCTCCGGGTTGAAATCTCCCCATCTCCCAAAATAAAATGTGCTCCATGACTTGTCAGTGCCTTCTGTTGTTTAACTAGACTAGAGCATAATATCTTTCCATTGTCCCAGACTTACCTAGGAGTACAATAAGAGTCCTGAAAAAAAAGCATGCTGCATTTGGAATAAGACTCGACTTTGAATCTCCTCTCCATCACTAACTCGCTGTGTGGTGTTAGACAAGTTAAGTTTTCAGTCCAGGTCCTTCAAACACAATGGAGGTAAAATATTTATCAGAAAGCTCTCATTAGTGAATGTGTATGAAAGTGCTTAGGTCTATGTGAAGTTATAAACAAACGATGACTTATTAGAAAGCTACTCAACTCCTGCCAGAAGTAACCAGCAACTAATATTGAAGTGAGTTACTATCCAGGCTGCATAGCCAGAGACCATTCCCCTCTGAGGCTCAAATTAAGTTTTCAAGCTCAGATCCTTTCTTCCAAGATGCTCACAAGTAGTCATTTTACCGTGTTTCAAGAGACTCAGGTTTAATTGTTGAGGTTTACCTCCTCATAACACAACAAATGGACAAACTCATTGCCGCTTCACATAGCTATTAGGAGAACTGCGTGGGGGAATATCTAGGAGGGTCTGGCACACAGGGTTTCTCACTGTAAATATTAGTTCCTTCCCTCCCTGGTCTTTCCAAGGCCTGGGCTGGAGCCTGAAGCCGGCCCTGGCGGGGCCTGGTAGGTGGTGAGCTGAGGGAGGGGTCTCGTCTCTCTGCCTCCCTCCTGGAAGCGGCTGTCACAGCCCAGCAGGACGGAGAGGCCTCCTCCCATCTCCAGACGTCCCGGAGGATGGAGTCCCCGACGTCCGACTCACTGTGTGCCCCTTGCCCTCTATGAACCCATAGACTTATAATAACCTTCCTGGCCGGAGCCAGATTCAAACCAGAAAGCAGCAGGGGAACCATTCCCTCGACCCCCAGGCGTCTCCAGACGCTCCCATCAGACGCAGGATAACGCGACCCAGTCCCCGCCCTTTGGCCGCTGCCTCGGCCGCCGGCACCAGGCCATTCTCCCTCTTGCCTCAGACGCAGCTCCTCCTCAGTCACTGTTTTCAGGTCACCAGTTTTCTGTCCACGGGGACAGAGGCTGTCTACACAAGGGAATTTCCAACCTGCCCAGGGGCTGCGGGATTCGCCCTTCGCGGAAGCCGACCTGGAAACAGCCGCGGGCAGCGCCCGCACGTCTGCGGAGCAGCAGTGCCCTCCAGCGGCAGGAGGACAAAATGCCTGCAGCTGGCCGGCTGCACCCTGGATAGAGGACTCCTGGAGCCGCTTTCCAGAAAATCTGTTCCAAGGAAGGGAGGGAAGGAAGGAAGAAAGGAGGGAGGGCGGGCGGGAACCTAGAGTTAGGCACCAATGGAATCTAACCATGTCATTCTGCCAATTACCAAAAAGCCAGTGGCTCCTGCGTTGACCACAGGACAAGGTCTGAACTATTTAGCAGGCAGAGTTGCTGTTCAGACCAGCATCTCCGAATGGTCTGTGCTGTCATTTCCTACAACAGCCCCTCCTTTAATACCCCATACTTCTCCTCCTCCATGAATGGTGTCTGCTTTAAATGAAACTTTTCATTTCTCTTATGGTAAAATTGAGGGTTTCATATCAGAAATTGCATCTTGGGGTCACTTTCAGAATTGTCTCCTCGCCACTGCAAATGAATTCTGCTTTCGAAAGAGTGGAGCTACCACCCATCTGTGCATCTGTCCAGGAAAACTCTCAGGACCTCTATTACAAGGCCACTCTTGTGCGTGGGTTATTGAGATAACCTGAGAACACTTACAAAGTAGTGGTAAATGCCTAGGGAAACCATTCCCTGAATGTGAGGAGCTGTGTGCACACTACAAACATGTCTTAAGGGTCTTCTGGGGTCAAAACTTCAGCCTATGAAAAATGCAATCAGAAACGTACCTCAACAGGGAGAGGTTCTGATCAGGTCTTGAAGGATGAGTAGGAATGAGCTCGAATGATGGGAGAATTTTAAAAAGGGGGAAATGAATGGAGCTTCTTTGGATTATATAGCAATTTATCTAGAAGCAGGAACTTGTTGGGGACAGAGGCAGGCCCTATCAACTGGAGCAGGGGTTCTGTGTTGCCGGGTAAAGGAATGACGTGCAGGGCGTGTCCTGTCTCAGGTGCTAAGCCCATGGTTGGGGTGTAGACCACGTAAATCCCAAGGATCCGGGTTTGAGATCTGGGTCCAGGAAAACAACCCAAAATTAACAAATAAATCAATACAGATGTTCTTCCTGCTCTCCCTTCCTGTCTGCCCTCTGAGAGAGAAAGGGTGGTGGAGAGGGAGGGAGGGGAGGCAAAAAAATGTAGGCTGAGATGAGATTAAAGGTTTGAAATATTTGCCATGGTCATGAGGAGTCATGAAAGTTTTGAGTGAGAGCAATATTTAGGGAAATAATCAGACATAAATTAGTCATC
The DNA here is from genome assembly GCA_004363575.1 of Solenodon paradoxus. NCBI lineage: Eukaryota > Metazoa > Chordata > Mammalia > Eulipotyphla > Solenodontidae > Solenodon > Solenodon paradoxus. The sequence continues at coordinate 22,609 of RJWH01004305.1, read as the reverse complement.
ACATATAAGACAAAAAGAGATCAAAACTGGTATTTGCCTATCTTTGTACTCAGAGACACTGTGGCGGTCAGTCAAATGCAGCCAGGGGCTAAGACCAAGTCAGTGGGCTGGTAAAGAGGCAGGATGGCACAGGCATCCCAGGAGAAGACTTCGAACCACATGGGCTGTCAATTGAAATGCATTTGTAAATATGAATGCATATCAAGGTTCCGGAGAATAAGAAGTGCAGATGGAAACACACTGAATGCAGCCATCTTTAGTGAACAGGATCTTGATGAGCTGTGGTCACCTTTTAAAGGCTGGAGGTTTGTCCACCATGGCAGAGGATCTGACGAAGCAGAGCCCTAACAATGCAGTCCTGACACTCTGCTGGGCCTCCCCTGAGGGACCCTTGGGGCTCTATTGTTGGGTCAGATATGTGTCCTGAGCATCTGGGAACCTGCAGAGCTGCGAACCCATTTCTCAGCCTCCAGCAGTCAGCATTGACGTTGTAGGAGTAGGCGTGTGTCCCCTGGCCTTCAGGGCACTGGACTGACTGGCTGTTGAGAAGGGAGATGGTGCAAGCCAGGCATTTGTGTACCCATGCAGCTCTGCATGTGCATATCCCAGAGACTTCTTGCACCCAGATGAAGGACCACAATCAGTCTAGACAGGACCTCTCCAGAGAAAGGGAGACATGATGATGAAGAGGCTGTTGGGAAGAGGACAGTTTCCCTCTACGGTGACCCTCGGTCCAGCATTGAGTGCCTGTTTGCTCATCTACCTGTCCCTTTAGAGCATAACGCATCTTCCTCAACAAGCATGATGCTTGAGATAAGTACCATGTTGTTGACACTGGTTAGAATTCAAGAATAAATAAGCAACTCTGGGATGAGGGGAACTGTCTATGAAGTTTCCACAAATACCAGTGAATTGGACAGGAGTCCCTGAAGGTCCTGTGTCTCCCAGGGTATTTTCTTCATCCTCTTATGAACTTTGCTAATATGTCCATTAGAAAGAATCTTTGTTTTGGAAACAGATGAAAATTATTTTAAATTCACATTATGCTATTTCATTCACTCGGGCCATCTACTCAAATTGTCTAAGAATCAGTTTCCTTACCTTAACTACAAAGATAGTAATAATACTCTGCACACCAAACTGTGATGAGAGTAAGAAATTAAATATGTAAAGTGCCCAGCCCCGGGTAAGAGCAAAGAGTAGAACTCCAGCAGATGGTAGCTGTTGGCATTCTCTCATGATACATCTTCTTGTGTGGACTTTAAATTGACACAAACCCCAGGAGTCTTTGTGAAGATGCTTATCCAATAAGTCATTCTGTGGTAGAACTCAGGAGCTGGAGAAGGCCAGGGTGCAACCGGAAAGTTTGTCTCCATGGTTTTGTGGTTGGAACGTACAGATGAGCGCTTGTGTGCTCACTGACAGGCAGAGAGGTTTTTTTCTGAGCATGAATTCCTATCTGTGTGGAAACAGGGCTGCATTTGCATGTCACTGGGTTGCTGCTGGGTTGAGTTGGGACACTAGGACATTCTCTTGACAGAGAATCCCTTAGAGGGGCCATACAAGCATTCTGACATCTAAGACACCAATTTCAATCAGAAATGACTGGCAGATACAAAAATGCCCTGCAGAGGGAGGCAGTCGTTTCTATATTGCTGGAAGTTCATTTGAGGGAGCAGGGATCAGAGAAGAGATCATCCCCCACCCCAGACATCTGTTGGGGTCATCAGCGAGCAATCTCACTCACTTCGTGTTGGTAAATCGCAATGCGAATCTGTTGCCAAAAGCTCTCTTCTAAGATCCAGACGCCATATCCAGCTACCTAGTGATCATGTACACTAGATTATCTCTCTGATTCCTAAAACTCAGTTTTTCTCAATCCTAACCACGACAACAGCATGGATTCTTAAACACTCTTCATTCTTACCCTGTCCCCACATCTCCCCGTCACTGTGCCCGATGACTCACGGTTTCAGTGCCGCTCTGCATACACACGCTGGTTTTGTATTGCTGATGTGACAAGTTACTACAACTTGAAGATTTAAAATAGCAGTTCTGTGGGTTAGAAATCCAAGACTAGTCTCATTAGAGTAAACTCAAGGTGGGCTTTAGGGTTGCATTCCTTTCTGGAAGCTCTAGAGAAGAATCTGTGTCCTTGGTTTTCCAATTTCTAGAAGTCACTCCCAGTTCTTGGTTCATGGCCTTTTCCTCCATCTTCAGAGTCACCAGTATAATATCCCTCTGACCCATCTCTATCATCACATCTCTTTCTGATCACAGCCAGGAAAGGTTCTCCATTTGTAAGGATTTATGAGGTGAAATTGCAGTCACCTGGATAATCCAGGATAATCTCCCCATCTTGTCACCCTTCGTCTTAATCACAGCTGTGCACTCTCTTTTCCATGGGAGGTAACAGTCACAGATTCTGGATTTCAGGTGCAGATAATGGTTTGGGGCAGTGCTCCACCTACCACCACATACATTATCTCATAGTCTTCCCAAGGAGCCCATTAGATGGCTCCTATTGTTAGCTACACTTCACAGATGAGAAAACAAATTTAGTGAAGTTGCCTAAATTGTCTAAGGTCATTTTAATACATGCCAGAGAGATTCATATTGAGACCTGTTTAGCATATTATACTATACTATATGCATTTCTACTTTCTAAATAGCTCTTAACCCCTATGTTCCTACCATACTTGGGCCGCCATTGTGATCAACTTGGATTGCTGAATTATCTTAACTGCTCTGCTCTGCTCTGCTCTGCTCTCCTCTCCTCTCGTCTCCTCTCCTTTCCTCTCCTCCTCTCCTCTGTCCAGTTTTATGGTGCTTCAGTTCATTCTCCACTCAGCAGCCAAAGCTATCTTTATTGAACACACATCTAGTATGGCCACCACCAATGACACTTTATCAATCTGATGATAGACCCAGCCTGCTGGACATGGTGCCCAGGGATCAAAAGACGGCTGCTGATCTCTGTACCTTCTCTCCCTATACCCCTCCCCTACAATCTCATTACTGAAGATAGAGCTTTTCCCAGTTTCCCAAATACAATATGCCCTCTCTTGGTTCCAGATGTTTCCACATGCTAATCCTTCATGGGTTTGGGGAACAAATTAAAAATATAATAGATGCAAAGTGCTTATTATTGTACTTTGAGCACAGTGAGTGCTTCAAGAACTGACTTCCGAGAAACGCAGTGCTTTCTAAGATAGTAAGGAACATGTAAGAGGCCTTCTAACATAGAACTAAAATTAATTAAATAGGAAGTTTAGTGGACATTTATCAAATGTGCTGCTTCTTTCAATTTGTTTTTCATGAATTTCCTCCAAAGATCAGTTTGGATACAGATAGAAAGGACAAAGGCATATTTCAAAAGCAATATAGCAAAGAATTACTGAATAACTCACCCTCTCCATCCTGCTATCTAGAACTATAGACACAAATGAAACAAATAGAATGGGAATTCAAGATTGATCCTTTGCTCCCTCAAACACCAGTAAGTGTGGGAAATGGGTTACTTAGGTGACAGCCTCTTAGTTTTTGAAGTACTTTGTCACAGGGGACAGACAAGAGTCTATGCAGTTTAAGGCACAGGATGCATAGTCTTTATCAACAATTTGCATTTCTATGTCAAGTAGAATAATTTAGGGAAAATAGCAAAACTGAGTTATAGGTTATCCCAGACCTGCCCATAGAGTAAGCAACATTATTGCTTTACTTGACAAAGGTTGACTGCACAACTGCATGAATTGGGCACTGATAGCTATAAATAGCCCATCACGGAAGGTAGTGACAAAAATGGGTAAAAAGCAAACCATTACAACGCAGGAGGGCCGTGTGGATAATGCCTTGAGGAGGGAGCTGAGGGCGCTCAGAGTGGGGAGTCTTGAAGGAGAAGAGTCTCCTCTTGTCTATTGTGGACAAGATGTCGTGATGGTCAAGATGTCTCTACTAAAAGTGGTGATGCTTGGGCTGAACCTTGAAGAATGCTTGAGAGTAAAGCAGACATCAGTGTGAGGGAGCAGCGTAAGCAGGGGCAGCAGCAAACAGCCAGCAGGGGGAGCCGCTGAGCAGTACACTGGGAAGTGGTGCTGGAGAAAGCAAGGCTCCCTCTTCATCTTCCTGTAAAGGAGTGTGAAGTTTCTTCTGGAGCCCTTGAATGAGGCGAAGCACAGCACATTTGAACTTTTAAGTCATTGTCTGGGCTGCCAGCTAGAGGATAGATTGGAGGGAATAGATTGGAGGGATAGATTCAGAGTTGTTTGAAGGCTGTTAGGGTAATCTGACAAAGGCTTTTCATGAGAAGAAAATGGAAATAGGTGACAGAAGTTAAACTGGAATAAAAAGGGACTGCTGACTAATTGAACAGGGGTGATACCACTCCTTGACATAGGGATTTAAGAAGACAGCCAGATTAGAGGGAGAAGATACAGATGTGTTTAGATTGTTTCCGTTTCGGGTGTCTGAAGCATCTAGGAAGACATAGGTGATAAATAGTTAGACATCTGGACTTGGAATTTAGGAGAGTCCACAACAGACCCCAGCTTGAGAAAGAGTTGAATGAAGTCATCAGTGGGAGAGTGGAAGAGAAAGAGGAAAGGCCCCTAGGAAAAGCTAACATTTAGGATTTTAGGGAAATGAAGAGAAATTCATAGAGGGGGTTGTGATGCAATCACCAGAAAATTTGGAAGAAAAGTCATAGGAGGTTAGTGTCACTGGAGCCAAGAGAAGACAACAGCTTTAAGAAGGAAGACCTGGCCACACACATTTCCAGGCAAGAGGCACAGGAGGAAAACACAAGAGCCTCACCCACCTGCTCTGCCCTGAACACCCCATCTGCAGCCCACCCTCCCGCCTCTCTCTCCCCACCATGCCTCCCCCTTCTGCTGTCTGTCCTGTCTTCCTACCCACCACATACGTTCTCCTGAAAACACTATTTGTTTTGGTCCCCATGGTCTGTATCATTCTGTAAATGTAAGTGCCATGAAGACAGGGCTCTCGTTCCTCTTGTTCATCCCTGTCCTGGTTTGGACTTTATAGAAGCAGAGCCTGAGACTAGAATTTGATGCAAGCAGTCTGCTTGCAAAGTGATCCAAAGGACTATGGAGAAGGAAGGGGAGAGAGAAGACAACAAAGAGGGAGCATTTCAAGCAACTGCCGAGAGCGTACTGGGGGGAAAAGCCCACTGGGAAGCTAGGTCAGTCAGTAGGGACACATACCTCAGAGATTTTTCACCCCTGGGAGCAGAGGCCTGGGCAACTAGCCACCTCTCCTACCTGTTACTACTCGAAGAATGCTGGGGTCTGAGAGAAGAAGGCTTCAATTTCCCGCAACTTCCAGCCTACCCTGAAAACAGGCAGAAAGCCAGCGTACGCTCTCCAGCAAAGAAGGGAAATGAAGTTGGGACCAAATGTATAGTAGACTCAGGGGAAGAGGAACTGACCCTGGGTGCATCCTCTTGAAGTCCCAAATCCCTGGCCCAGAAAGCAGTGCTAAGCACATGGCAAGCTCCCTGTGGAGACTGGAGTGAACATCAGAACTGATGAGAGAGCGGTCTTCTCCAGCTGCCCTCACACCAGCTCCTGTAGCTCTGTGTTGCAGACAGCTGGACTCCTTACTGATTTCTTACCTGGGCTTTCCCATGTACTGTCCCCGCCGGTGAGCACTTCCTTTGTCATCACATGGCTCTTCTGCAGGAAAGCTCTCTAACCTCCACCCAAATAGTTTCCAAATAGTTTATCCAAATAGCTATGTCACCTCCTTCCCTTTGAGAACAGTCACCCTTTTGACATCACTGTCACCCTTATTCATTGTTGGACCCCAGCACCCAGTTTAGGGCCTGTTCTAGAGACTTCTCAATGTGTATGTATTAAATCATTAATGTAGATTCATGTTTAATTATTCATATTAGAGTTAGATAATCATGTGGAGATGTGTATGAGAAAGTGAAGGGCTAAAATGGAGGGTGGCGGCTCAACGGGTAAGTGTACCAGGCACCGTCGATGCGTATCCAAAGGACCTGGGTTCTCAACCTGGGACAAGTGGGGAACCACCAAGGTGAGCAACCAAATGAAAATATGAAATTCTGCTTCCTCCTCTCTCTTCCTGCCTGCCTCTACTCACCTTCATTCCTTCCTGCACCTTTCTTTAAAGAAAAAAAAAAAAAGGAAGAAGAAGGAAAGAAAGAAAAGCAGTTAAAAGCAATGCGGAAATTACTGACTGGAAATATATAAAGAGATTCCAGGCAGCATGAAGACACAGTAGAGTTTGGAGATCATTCATTTATAGTTGCACTGATCCTCATGTGTCACGTTTTGTCCCAGTCATGCTCTGGAAACCGGGTATAGGATCCAAAGATGATGGGTAGTCATGTTGATACAGCATTGGGGGTTTCTAAGAACAGGAAAGAGAGAAATTCACATGGCAAGGAAGCGGAGTCAATCAGAAGAATGGCCAACTAATGCCCTAAAGTCTGGGCTGCCCTTGAGAGAAAGTAGAGTCAGGATGTAACAAGCATGTGATGAAGTGGATAAAAAGGAGATGAGGGATGAAGAGTCTTGATGGGGAGGGAGGATGGAGGAGCCAAGAGATGAAAGGACAGAAGATTGGTTAGAGAATAGCTTAGTCGATTTTATGATTTCAGAGACAACAATGCTGTGATCAAAGATATGAGAACTTCAGAAGCCATTAAATCAGGACTGAATTTAACTTCAGCTGGGGAGTCGTGCACCGTATAATCACAGGCGCCCTGGCGTTCCTCGGTTAGATACGTCAGTGGGGCCTCTTCTGATGCCACCTCGAGAACAGTTTGTCTCTTTAGTTCTCTACTGATCCCTAGCATATACAATAAAATCTAGAACAATACAAGAACTCAAGGAATATCTGTTGAATGGGCAAATGAATAAGTGGAAAAACAGAAATCTTGATTCACCTGGTTTAAGCAAGAAGACAATCCATTGGCTTACACAAGCTAAACTCTCAGGGTAAAGCTGACTTCAGACATTACTGGGCTCAAGGAATAAGTGAAACAGCCAGGAATCAGAGTTTGTCTCTATCTGGGCTTTATCTTCCATTCTTTCAGCCTCAGTCCTGGACTTCATGTGGTAGTAAGATCTGGGAAGAGTCACTTTTTGAAAAATCCTAGCAAATCTCTCATTGTTCCTAATTGACTCACATGCCTATTCTTGAACCAGTAACTCTACAAGAAAGTGAGACATTTTGAGACATTTGAGCCTGGATCACATGTTCTACCCTGAAAGCCAGGATGGAGTCAACCTCACTCTAGTCCCAGAGTCTGAGACTGATGACAAATGAATGTAATTTAATGAAAAATAAATACATACTATGTGGCCGAAATCCCAGTGGTCCAGGAAAAGAACACCACCCATGTCTTCTCCAGCAGCAACAGGACGCTGCTGGAAGATTTCAGGAGAGCAGCTTAGCTCTATTTGCTTTTGCGAATGAGCATCCTGGGACTCGAAGTTGGAAAGGTGGATGCGAAAGGGAGGAGGACTTCATTATAGTTCAAAATCCTCAATCATCAAAGATGCATCTTTCTGTAGGGGTCTGAAGCCACAAGGATGAACAAGTCATAATCCCTACATTCAAGGAGCTCCCAGCATAATGAAGATAGACAAGGAAACGAGCACTTACATTACATAATTATACATGCCATGAAGGCTTCCTGATGGATCATGAAGCACCAATCCAGTTGAGTCCTGAAGATAAATAGACTTAGTATCTGCAACTAGAGACAAGTGGAAATACAATCTGGCCATGTAGGATATGGATTAGAAGGTCACAAAACTAAGTGATCACGTAGGAGGCATTGGCAGTGCTTTAGGAAAGAGATGGTGGTGACCTTGACTAAGACTGCAGGGGTTGGGGGTGAAGGAAAGTGGACAAATGTGAGAGTTTTAAAATTTGGAATCAATTATTCTTGGAAACAAGGATAATAGTATAAGGGAAATAGAGAAGAGTTCAGGATGGCATTTAGATTTCTAATTCATGTAGCTGAAAGGAAAGGGATGTTAGTCACAGCAGGAGATCAGGTGAAGAGAGGAAGATAATGAACTTGTTTCTAGACACACTGAGTCTGAGATGCCTGCAGAATATCGATGTGGAGGTGCCAGTTGTCACTGTTACGTGGCTCTGGAGCTCAGGAGAGCGTATACAGCACAAAATAGACATTCAGGATCTATCATCTTTAAAAGGGTAGTGGAAATCTTGAAATAAGTGAAGTCACTCTGGTGTAGTGCAGTGTTCAGTGAGAAGGATCTTCGCAACAAATGCCTGGAAAACAACTAACATCTAAGGTATCTAAAGTAGGGAGCCATCCAGAGTGGCCAGAAGAAAAAGCCAAGGGACAGAGGAACAGGAGTCTGGTCTAAACCAGGTTCAGAAAGAAGTAGACAAATACAAATTTGAGAATTATATATTTTAAATGTAAAATGAACAGAACTCACCCTGGATGAAAAGGATGAGGAAGAGAAAAGAGTCAGGAGCAAAAGATTCCCAGGTTTCCAACTTGGGTGACCAAGTTGGATGAGAGAAGGAAGAAGCTGAGATCTAGAAATGATTGAGATGCTGCTGGGCATCCAGCAGAAGTCATATGAGCAGTTGGAGTTCAAGAACCCATCAGGATGGAGGTCTAGACTTGAAAGCAGTCGATACAGAGGTAGCAGTTAACAGATGAAATGACTCTGGAGGAGACATTGGTTGAGATGGGAGCTCCAGGAATATTCTCACTTAAGGAAAAGGCAGTGATGAGATGCCCACAAGATACTGAGAACAGAGAGAACAGCACTTGTCTCTCCCCGGGAGCTCACAGAGTGTTGGGGCATTGGTTTTTGCACATTTTTTCAAGCCATCAATTTCCTCAGCTATTTGTAGACTTAGAAAGTCTAATCACCTAATGGTTCCACATATCTTCTAAATTTATCGCAAAGCTTATCAAAGGGTCTAGGAACCAGAAGAAATTCTTTATAGATTTTTCACCTGTCTTTCAGGGATTAAAAGCAACAGGCCACTGAATCCAAAAATGGCTTGAATTTACTTCCATATTTGGAAAGACATGCACTATTAGGGATGAGTAAAATCATGCAGCATCCTTCAAGCCCTGGTCCTCTCTCTTCGTGTGTATTGTGAAGGGCTCAGCAAGTGGGCCCATCATTTTCTTGCTAATTAATTTAGGTCTAATTGGTTTTAGCCCACACAACAGTGCAGGTTATGAGACAGGCAGCAGCAGTCACGTTCCCAGCAGGTACCTGCCAGCTTCAGAGCCTCGGCCATTAAGTAATTCACAACAGAGGGAAGAGCTCTTAAGAGCTAAACAAAGTGAATTAAAGGCCCCCTCCCTAATTAGCTTCAGAAAAATCTCAAAGTGCTCAGAACTCTGTCAAAGCACCAGGAAGCATTTCATCTTACTATCATCATTCTAGCATGACATAGTCTTTCAAGGAGTTGCCAAACATTTACCAGTCTGTGAGCTATGTGTTGTTTAGAAGGACTTCAAGTTCCCCAAATATGGGCACCACGACCAGGATGAGTTTTTGCTTCATCTTTTATCCCCAGAGACTAACACAGTACATATCAATGCTGCGCAATTCGTATTTGCTCCACAACTGAGAAGAGAAAGGGGAGGAAGGTAGAAAAGAGGAAAGGAAGGAGAGAGGAGGGATTCACTTGTGGAGTTACTCCAATTTAAAACGTCCTAAGAAAAGCATTATGCTTCGGGTTAATGAGCCGGCCCATCACCTCCAGCTGTGTGACCACAAATATGTCATTTAACCTCCCTGAAACCCTAGTTTTTTCTTTCTTTTAATGGGAATGCTGTCTATACCACATGCTTTAAAGAATTATCATGGAGTAAAAATTATGAATTTGAAAGCATTTTATAAACAATAAAAGATGGTTGTGGTTATTCAGGTTGGGACCCTGACTTCAAATCATCCTTTATTGTTCCCGTAATGAGATCAAGTTTATGTGTTATAGAATGATGCTGCTGTCTCCCTAAACTCCTGATAAAGACTATAATGATGAGTTTCTGTTCTGAGTGTGCAGAGAATGGAAACCGGCCACTGTCCTAAAGAGTGTGATGAGTTAGGCCAACATGGAAAGAGGACTCAAATTCAGGACATATTCATGGACAATGGAAATGGTCTACGTGAATGGCTGGAAGCCAGTGGGGGGAACAACGACTGAGCAAGACAGGGACTTGAGGTGGGTGGGGGCTCTTGAACTGGACCATAAAGAAGAGGGAATCTTGTCAGGTGGAGAAAGAAGAGACTTTGCAAGCTTTCCAAGTTTTCCTAAATAATATTTCCCCTCCTCATGTTTCCAACTTCCTTCCCTCATTCAACATTATTTTTTTTTTACCTTCATCCGGGAATTTATATGATAGATACACAAATGTCTGTGTGTTTTTTGCTAGCTTTTTTTCTCTGTTTGGAAGACTTCATGATTAAAATTCTTTCATTTTTTAGGAAATAAGCAAAGGCACGTCCCCTGGGCTGGGGAGGTGGGTGGGGTGGTGTCTCAAGTTGATTTTGGTTGACCTTCCCTGATTGGGGAAGATACTTGTGTTGGAAAGAAATTCTTTTTTAATTGTGTTGTTTAAACAAAAAGGAATTTGACGATCAAATGGATTGAGATGTCTGTTGCTGCCGCTGCTGTTGTCAGCTGCTGACTGCTGCCAGTCATCCCGGGTCCTGCAGCTCTGTTCACATTTCCAGAAACCTGAAAAGGCTGTCTGCTAATATGCGTAACCCAGACAAGGAAGGATCCTCAGCCTCTGGGGATGTGGACATGTTGAGGCTGAGCATGGTTTTCTCCAGGCCTCCCCATCTTAACCAGAGCAGAGAAGCAAGAAGCCATGCAGGCAGGGAGGCCTGTTTTGTGTTCACTCTTATTCTCCCCAGTTTTACCAATAAGTCCCCTCGCCCACCTCCGGAGGTCCCACCCAACCCCAGACGGAGGGCCGATTGTGTGCTGCTGTGACAGCAAGTACTTAAAAAGAAAATAAAGAAGCGACAAGCTGTGACATGCTATCATTAAGTAATCATAATTTCCTCCCCATATTACGACAATAGATGTCACTCTCTCATCTGGAAGGCAGGCCACGTATAGAAACACCATGTCAAAACCCTTATCAGACAAAGACAGAGATGGGGGGAGTGAGGGGGTGCAGAATAGAATATTTTGATGGGTGGATGCTAGCCCATTTCCCACCCCCAGCTCCTACGTACTCCGATGAAACTCAGATCCGTAAAGACTTCAAAGGTTCCCAGTCTGAAAAACAAGTCATAAAACAAGAATTCAGTGGGTAAATCTGCCCAAGTGCAGAGCTGACAAGTGTGATGACGGTTCTGTTTTAGTAATCAGCAGACTAACCGCAGGGCTCTTCTGAGCGGGCGGGAAGCCGGCGGCTGTCAGCTGTGAAGGGTACGCGGAGGTCAGACGCTGGCTTCCTCAGACCTGAGCCAGCCGCGCACATTCTTTCTGGCGGTTTTGCTTCCGGTCCACATCCTTGCCCAAGCCCAGCAGGGACCTCAGCGGCTCCCTGGGTTCCTTCTTCCCGAGAGAAATCGCTAAAAAGCACAGGGCATCCGTCTGGTTCACCTTGGCTTCCTGCAAGCGGGGGAGGGCTGGGGTTAGCAGAAGCGGGCAATAAGGACAGCTCTGGAATCCAGGACATGTGGCTTCTATTGGAGCCCAATCACTGGCCTTGAGAGCATATTGAAGGCATTTAGCTGTCTCAACAAGCTAAAAGGAGCTATTTGTTTCAAACTCAACAATCCGCCCAAACATTCTTCCATTTGGAGACAATTGGGAGACACAAACCCTTTCTAATTTTTTTTTTTTTTTCTTTTTGAGGAAGAAGGTGGAAATAACACAGGACTTGCACTCAGAAGACGACCTTCATTCCAACTACAGACCCGCCACTTGCTTAAGACAGCTGTGGGACTTTTTTTGGCTTCCCTAATCTCTCTGTAACTTCAGCTTCTCTGTTGTGGTGCTGCGATTAGACTCCTCTCTCATGAAGTTACTGAGACAAGAAAGCACACCATCCGCTAAGGACCAGGCAGCACCCAGTCCCGGGGTCCTCCTTTCCACCAGCAGCTGAGCCGAGTTTATTCCAGGCTGTGAAAGTGCCTGTTTTGCAACCTCATGCCGAGCAGCGGCCACTTTGTGGAGGATGTTTGGTGGCTTGGAAGCACTTTGCACATATGGGGATTATAATGGGATCGCTATTATGCTAATGATGTGCAACAATGTGTCAAAGCCAAGTGCTTGATCCCTCAGACCAATCCTGGGGAAACCGGACATGATACACTCTGGGTGGTCCCTGGGCATTTATTGCCAGGTGGGTGACTAGCAACCGCAGCATAATCCACTGTCATTATGTGCAGTGGTCTGTCCCTTCCCAGAGACAGCCTTCCTTGGGATTCCTAGCCACGAAGAGACAGCGCCGTCTCATGGGAGCATCACCAGAAATGTCTGCAGAAGGTCAAATCTGTGCTTGGTCCGAGGCACGGTGGGAGCTGTCTCGGTGTGTTCTCCATTCTAGGTGAAGGTCAAACCTGGGCCTCCTTTACTTTGGCCAATTGGTAGCTCCTGTGAGTCCCTGTTAGCTTGGCATCACTTCTGGAACATTCTAAGCCGTAGAGTGTCACTTTTCTAATTCCTAAGACTAAGACTCTTTAAGCCCTAAGGATAGGGATGTTGGAGTGCCCTGGTGGAGCAGGGGCAGAGAGCACACATACCCCTCAAGGACCCAGGTTCACACCCCAGGGCTCAGGGCACCAGCCAAGATGAACAACTGCATGAAAATAAAGTGAAATGCTTAAAAAAAATAGTGCTATTGACACAGCGGTTTCAAATGTTTAAGGCACTCATTCACTATTCTCCCTTTATCCTCACCATCACTCTGCAGCTGTGTGTAATAGTGCAGATGAGGAAACTGAGTCTCTCTCAAAAGCACCATGGGAACTGGAGCATGGACATTCTTATTCACAAGCCTCAGCTTCATGTCACAGCCTTCAGCCAAGTCAGCCAGTCCTCCTCAGATGTGGTGTGGTGGGTTTGAGGGAGTCCCAAAACAGCGACAGCCCAGGGAGGTGCATGCTGGGTCCTCAGGGACCCCAGGCACCAGGAAGCCGGGTGTTCACTGAAGGTCCTCACAGCCTGTCCGACGGTCCCAAGAAACTCCTGCCCAGCTGAGCACTTGGCTTGGAGAAAGTATTCTCTTGCCAATCGCTACAGAAACTTCTCCTAAAACAAAGCACCAACCCTTGAAATGGTGGAGGAAGAGGCCATCGGGCCATGGAAATATCTGACCTTCAGGCCTGTCTGCAGTAGTTGAAGTTCATTCTGCCAGGTCCTTGCTGCCAGCACTTTTGCTATAAAACTAATTGGTTGTGAAGCAGTTGTTCTGCAAAAAAAAAAAAAATCGTGGAGGAAAAGTAAAGAAATGTGATTTAAAAGGGCACAGTGAAATATTTTTAATGAAAATGTACAGACTGATATGTTACATTTTCTGGTATAATAGGCAAAATCTCATTTCCTGTTTCTTGCATGTTCTATCACAATATTTTTATAATATAAAAAAATGGGGCAGTATATCTGTTAAAACCAAACTTGACACCAAACTATCAATCAATTATTTTTTTTTAGGGCAAGTTTGCCTTAGGGCCTATTAGTGAGATGACAGTAATGCCTATAGAAACCACTTAGGCCAAGAACTTAAGGTGAATCCCTGGACATGGGCTGCTACCTGCCTCTTCCTCCACTGGCTCTGCCCCGAGGCCCGTCCCGCGCATTCAGTGTGCCCAGGACGTTGACTAGGCCTGTGGTCTGCAGCCACCCAGGCCCTAGCTGGACACTGCCTAGGTCTCCTTCCAGCTAACCAGGCAGTCTGAAAGGACTCTCCACATCATAAAGTGTCATCGGAATCCACCGTGGTTTGTAGCTAAATGAAAAAGCAGAGTAAGGAGGTGTTTCTTCCCTTTGACCAGGAAACCTTCCTAAATGCTCCTTGTCTAGCGAGTAGATATTTAAGGCTTTGCAGGCCAAATTATCTCTGTTAAAACTACACAGCTGTGGTGAAAAAGGCTTAAATAATATGTTAATGTGGGCATGCTTTGATTCAATAGAACTTGCCTTACAAAAACAGGAGGCAGACTAGATTTAGCCGATCGACTGTCCTTTGCAGTCCCGTCTTGGAGTCTGTGAAATAGTAATTGAGAAGAAAAGAAATTAAGTGTGCATATTGTAAAGGAGGAGATAAGACTGTTCTTTGCCGATAGAAGTATCTATAGCTACAAAACCCAAGAGAATCAACTGAAAAACTGCAACAAAACAATAAGAAAATTTAGAAAGATACATAATTGGTATACCAAAATCATGGCTCTAATATTATGATATCATCAGAAATATATGCCTGGTGTTTAACCAGGTTCCTGACACAAGGGCTTCTAGAACTTCTGGAGTTTCCTGAGTGACAAGGGAAGCTTTCATCTAAACTTGAGTTTTGGCTAATGAAGTGACTCTTGGGGGGCCCCTTGAAAACTACAGGATGAGGGCAATTTGTTAGAGGAACCCACAGTGCGATTAGAGGGCTGAAACGTTCAGTCCTCCTCTCCCTCCTTCTCAGGAAGGGGAGAGGGGCTAGCGGTGAGTTATGCACTAATGGCCAGTGATTTCAATCATGCCTGCATAATGGAACCCCCATTAAAACTCCTAAAGAGCTTCCAGATGGTGAACACATCTAACTGTTGGAAGAGGGTGTTCCCAGAGAAGCAGTGGACACTCTGCACCCTCACCCTCCAATCGCACTCTGTACTATTCTGTCTAGCCCTATGTCCCTACACATTAGAATAAGCTGGTAAGTGCAAGTAAAGTCTTTTCCCTGATATCCATGAGCCATTCGGGCAAATTCCTGAACCTGAGGAGGAAATCATGAGGAACTCTAAATTTATAGCCAACCACTCTGAAGCAGAGACTTAGGATTTGCAACTGGCAGTGAAGTGGAGTCATCTGGTAGGACTGCGCCCTACCCTGCTGACTCTGCACTAAGTCGGGGCAGTTAGTATCAGCAGTGAGCAGAGTTGTTAGACACAGGTGTCTGGAGAATTAGAGAAGTGGGTGTTGGCACAGAAAATGCCCACACATTTGGTGTCAGAAGTGTTGTGAGTAGTAGATCAGAAAACATTAAAAAATACAAATTCTAGCAGACAGACTGAAAAAGTGGCACTAGAAAGTTCAAATATTTCAGAGCATAATTTTAATGTCTAGAAGCAAGAATTATATATAATCTATGGTGAAAACTTAAAACACTCCTGAACAACATAACTTATTCTACATATTTACTTGTGAGCATGTGAAATTGTGAAAATACAAGGTTATATATTGCAATGTGCTTGAAAGAGCAAAATAATGCAACCGGTCCAGCAGTAGAGAACTGTGCCTCTGACAGTGTATCAGAGTGAGGATTCCCTTTGCCTATCGATGTGTAATATGATTTAAGATAGATATAGATATAAAAATAGATATAGCTATACAGAGATAGAGATATATAACATTTTTACCCCTGGTCCCAGGTCTGGAACCCCAATCCTTAGACTTTACATGGTCTGCACCTTCGCTGCCTTAGCCCCTGAGCCACAGGAATGCCCCACATATTTTTAATTATACACGCATGCTACCAAACATAGTCTTCTGTATTTGTTGGGAAAGAGATAAGGAGAGGGAATGCATATATACACATACACAAGTCAATTGCTAAAATGTAAATGTCTTTGGAAAAGTGCACACAAGACCGGTAACACCTTTTGGGAATTGGGTAACTGGGGGACAAAGGCAGGAAATGCTTTCTTTTCACGTTTTAATTCTTGAACCATGTGAGTGCATCAACTATATAAAAATTCAGTAGCATTTAAAAAGTACAATGCACACCCTAACTAAAAATCAATTGTTTTTAAAATGTTTTAAGACTTTTTGGTCATTTTTTACTTTTTTACACTGGTTGTCACATGCTCAGGCTTAGGAGTCACAAGATCTGGTCAGGCCGATAGGACAAGTGTGAAAAACACAGTCTCCACTGCTCTGAGTTGCTGGTAGTGGAATCCCAGGCCTGCCTGTTCAGATCCCACAAGATCTTGGTGATCTTGAGCCAGGGATTTAACATCTTTGTGCCTCAGTTTGCATACCTGTAGAAGAGCAGTATTAAATAACTCCATGTGAGAGCATGGGGTCACCTCTGCTTGATGTTTTATCCACTGCCTTGATGGAGCAATTGATTCGATAGAACCCATCATGGCAAACAAAAGACACAGGATGGAAAGGAGGCATGTTTCTGGGGACATTTGTCTTATAGGATAGATAACATTAGAGTCCTAGAACTGAAGCTGATCTTAAATTTGAGGAACACCCTTCCTCAAACACTTCTTCCCGTCACAGACTTCATGTGCAAGATGGGTTTCCTGCTTGTTTAAATTCACCTGCTCGATGCAGGTTTGTCAACTTCGCTTGACAAAGGTCTCCTTGAACCAATATAGAAAACCCTCTATTATCTCTGAGGAAGCTACTACTTTATACAGAATTTCTTACACTTTAGTATGCATATAAATCACCCCGATTTACTTGTTAACTATAGACTGAATGAAACACATGAGAAACCTATAGTCAGCAACATTTATAATAATAAAATATTAGATACATTCCCATTAAAGTCAAAATAAGAGAAAAATTCAACATTTTTCTGGACTTACCACTTAAGGCAAGAAGTGAAAAATAAAAGAATAACAGATTTAAAAGAAAAACACATTTACACATCAGCTATTTGCATAGCAAGAAATGTAAGCTTTAAAATCCCCAACAAAATCCTGAGAGTTCTTTATCTAAAGCCATGAGCTGTCAGAGTAAAAAACTTTACAAATCAGGAGCTCAGGGCTAACACAAAAAAAGCAATGATGAAATGCTGGTCACATGTTAGATGGTGACAGTGTGGGGGAAATGGGACATCACATAGTTTATGAAAATGCATATTACTACATATCCTTTTTTGGAGTTCAACTTGATTAGGTCTAATAAGATTTAAATATGGGTTTGGGTCCTGGTGGAGTAGTGGTTAGATCAATTGCCTCCAAAGGAGCGCAAGCCGCATACCGCTGGATTCTAGTCCCAAGTCTGGGGGCAAACAACCAATTGAATAACTAACTAAAAATAAAATAAAATGCTCAAATATGGATGAAAAACTGGATGTTCACATGCCAAAGAATGAAATCAAACTCCTAAACCACTCACAATAATTAGCTTAAGTAGATTAAATTCTTAACTGTGTAAGACTTGAAACCATTACACTCCTAGCAGAAAACATAAGGAAAAAGCTTGTTGACATTGCTCTGGGCAATCATTTCTTGAGTATAGTGTCAAAGCATAAACAACAAAAGCAAAAATAGTCATAGTCAAAGAAACAATTACAAAATGAAAAGCCAATGTAGGTCATGGGAGAAAATATTTGTAAATCATATGTCTGCTAAGTGGTAATACCAAGGTGAATAAGGAATTCATATTATTTCTAATCGCGTAAGACTTTCCCCTGCCCCTCTGAGAGTCTTCTTGGCTTGATCAAGCAAACAAATGAACATTTAAGTTAGTAGGAGAAAAATAAAAGCTTAAATTACATATTTATGGAAAATTTACATGACTGTAAATTCTGGAATAAATGAGGGCAGACTGAGGGATTTTATTCTTGAGCTAATGAATGTCATAGGGCCATAAGGCTTCAAGGAGAGAGAAGGGGGATTTCACATGACGAGGAAGGGGTAACTCATGTTTACTTACTCTGCATGTCTATAGAGAGAGTTTTATTGGGTAGAGAAGTTATTTCTACAGATAATTCTACATTTGGATAATATCCCCAGTTTTTATTCTTCAAGGTGATTGAGTAGCAATCTCTATTCTGATTAAGGGAGGGGGAAAATATATATGTATGTATGTATATATATATATATATACATACATATATATGTTGAGAGTGAGACTGAGAGAGACTGAGAGAGAGTGTCTGGTGTGGGGCCTGAGAATCTTTATTCTTAACTCCTTCCCACTCGATCCCAATGCAGCTGATCCATAGAACACACGTTCTGTAGCAGAGCTTCCCAGAATCAGCTCGGGAAAGCTGATGTGTAGTATACTTCTGTAGATGTGCTCATATACAAGTTTCCATACTCAGGATTTGTCACCTGTGTTCAATTGTGTTTGTGCCTTTCCCAGGACAAGTCTGGTTCATTCAATGTGCCAGCCAGCTTATTATTCAGTCAAGGAAAGAAACTCTAAACCAAACTCAATAAGAGTGACAGACTTCAAAAATTACCTGCTAGCGGTGCATGTATTTTGTTTCAAATGAAAACAGCCAAAACAACAAATTGGCCACTTTTAAATGACAGGAGCAAACATCCTTTCTATTTTACAAATCTTAGGAGCGTGGACACAACCCTACACTTGAAATGGAGCATTTTTCTGGCCTTCAAAGTCTTCATCGCTAGAATGAAGGTAGCAATTCACATGTCCGAAAACTAAATAGGGTTGGGTAGAAAGCGCTTGACATTTAGTAATTAATCGATATACTTTCATAGAAAAAATTAAAGACTACATTTGCTGAGAGGGCCAGATGACACAATTTCTGATTTCTCTAGAAGGCTTGTTAAAGCATAGGAAGAAATTCCCAAAATTTCTAAAATGTTTTTTCTGGGTCCAAGGCTTTTCTAACTTGTTCCAACTCGTGCTAATGCTCTTGTCCAGGGCTCTACTCTTCAAGAACCACTGCTCTAGAAGAAAAGAGAAAGACATCTGAGAAGCCAATTAAAGAAAAGGCTATTCTGATGCATAGGGTTATGCCACAAATACAGGACTTGGTGAAATATCATGACTTTGGGAGAAGATTTCAATTCCTAATTCTGCTTCACTTCAGCTCGTTGGATTTGGGTGTCCTAGGTACCTAAAAAAACAAAAACAAAAAAACGAAAGTGTGCTGGTTGACATGTTTTCAAACATGTTACTTTAAAAATAAGGTCTCATTTTATTCCATAGTGTTCCAATATGTTTAAATGCTTTAAAGGTCATTATTCTATGTAGTATTAATAAGCACGCACCCAGGAGGTAGGCAGGGGAAGAATTTGCATATGGGTCTTATAGGTGAAGGCCTGTGGCACACAAAGTTAAACTACTGTGCAAGTACACAAAGGTGAGTAACAGAGAGCATTCACACACCAGACTTCTGGATCCATAGCCTGAGCTGTGTACACTGATCCGATTGTCTCATGACCATTGGGTTTGGTTCTGTCTCTTCACTCCCAGGCAATGCACTCCGTTTCCCCCTCTTCCTGTTTCAGTTCTTACTGACGCAGAACTCACAGCCACGAGTGTGTGTGGCTAAACTTAGAGCTACTGAACGCCTATCAGGACTGATTTTCCAAACCTCACGCCTAACCTTGAAATTCAATGTGCACCGCTGCTCTACCTCCACCCTCAAGCACTGATGACATAAAAAATGTGCTCAAGACAGAACGGAAAAGAAACTCCCATACACTTTAAAGACCCTATGCCTCTAACACTTTTTGCAGGAGTCACTATGATATTACCCAAACTTAAGTTAAATGGTAATAATTTATTTTAAAATATGTCATCAATATGAACTAAAAAAAAAAATAAATGTTTCTTCCTCTTCTCTCTTCCTGTGTACTTGCCTTCATTCCTGTCTGTACCTTTCCTATAAATATACATATATACACACATACGTATCTATATGTATGTCATCATCCAGAGGACTGGTAATTATTACAAGCATACAATATAATGCAGTCTCAATATTTAGTTAGAATACAATTAATCAGGAAGAATTCTGTATGTATTATCATTTTCTACCATTTTCTTTTTTTCTTTATTTGTGCAAATTATCAATCTGTTTCGTAAAAAATCAACACTATGTCTCTCTTAAAATTGGATGTCTGAGAACTACATCAGTTCTCCTCAAAGCTAGCACAATAGGACTAAAATAAATAAATAAATGTTTCTTCCTCTTCTCTCTTCCTGTGTACTTGCCTTCATTCCTGTCTGTACCCAAACTCTGAAAAGTTTTGAGGCTCGCTAACAGATTCTGTTAAACATGGTAAAATACTTCTGTTACAGAAAATGAAAGAATTTCCAGAAACTCAGACAGGGGATTCTGAAAATAGTCCTGCAACCTTGAGGTCATACCTGAGTAGCATGGAAGAAAGGACAACTGCAGGCCATTTAGAAAAAACAACAGGAAGAAATGGTGACAATGCAGGCAGGTTAACCTTTCGCTGTTCATGCCACTGACGGTTACCACACTGAAACAGCTTTGACCAAAGTATTTGACAATGATTTTCAGCAATATCCTGTAGAGAAAAAGGAATGAAGAAATATTTGTCTATGAAAAGAGAAGAGGATGAGCAAACAGGAGGATGAATAATTAAATCATCCGTTTAATGAAGAGGTTTCTGCTGGTGGACCCTGTGTCAATAAAGACCAGCCTTGACGTCACAGGGATTCAAGCTGGCAGTCTGAATACCAGGTGGAACCAAGTAAGGGCACTTTTTTTGCAGGTCAAAACATGCTCAGCATTTGCAACAGAACTGAGGTTACCAATGGGGAATGAGATGGGGGCAGGGGAGTGGGTGGCAAGTGGTGGCGGAGGCCCCTGGACACTGGTGAAGAACACTCGGTGAATTTGGTGGAAGGCAGGGTGTGTTGACATATCTGAGGAATGGGGAACCTAGACGTAGGAAGTTATGTTAATGTGTAGAATAATTACTACAATAAAAAAAGAAAACATGTTCAGATATTCAAGCTAATAGATGGGTTGTCCCACGGTAACTTCCCTCTCTTCTAACTCTTGACAATGCTCAGCTCCCATGGATGTATCTACACATTTCTCACTCCAGTAGACAGAGCTCTCTAAAATGCAGGTTCTGCTTTCTTGGTCCATGTTCTATTGCTGCCCCATATATATAATTCCAACATTTCAGACAAATTGGATTGTACATTATTCTCCACACATACCCCAAACATTCTTGTCTCTGTCTTTATTTGTACTGAAGTGCCCACACTTCCCTCCCTCTGCCTCATGTCCTCCCCTGTAAGGTAGATGAGGTTGGAAATCTACTCCCAGTACACTCTGATGTGAGAGAAAATAAAGCTTATTTAGTTTGTGTCTTACTGATCCGGTGTCCCTCATAAGCCCCGACCCCATGGTTAAGCAGGAAGGAGTGTTTGCCCAGACATTTGTGGGTCCCGTACAGTCATCTAAATTATCCCTGTAGTAATACTTAGTCTCTAGATAGAAATCGGAACAGCAGCACGCCCAGAGTGCTCTGTTGCCTGCTTTCTTCCCCAGAGCGTCCAGCAGGGGCAGAGAGCACTGCTGGACCATGTAGTGGAAGCAAAACTTTGGGAGTTCTCAGCTTCACGCGGGAAGAGAAAATGTAAAGACGGAGCCTGCCTCTCCTTTTCCTCTCACACGCTTCTCCTCTGCCTTCCTTCTGTGGTACTCTAACCTTCTCTCAATAGATGGACACCCAAAACCACTGAGGTCAGACACACAGAAAACCAGAACAAAAGAACACAGGGTACCTCTCCTTCTACCTCCTTCATAGTCCCTCTTATTCTTGGAAATTTGTTGTTTGCATCCTTGAGGTGTTTTTGTATCTGTGCAGGAGAGACATGAGAAGAGCGGGAGGGTTGGGTCTCCGGAAATAGCTCCATCCCTGGAAGTTCCTCACAGGATAGACCAACAAAGAATTAACATCAGGCATGTTTAGCAGGAGAAAAGACCAAATGTAATGACATCTGTGTGGAGAATGTCCATAGGTGCAAATTCTGGTAAATGGGATAGCCCGATGTTACATCCCAAGCAGAGGAATGGGAAAGGGGCCGGGGGTGTCGAGGAGATGGATTCTTCACATGACAAAGGAGGATGCTGGAAATGAAGATGGTTTTAGATGGAGAGGACCTGTTTGTCTACAGCTGGATTTTGACCCTTCAAAACTGCCTTCTTCTAGGGGAACAAAGATCTCTTTCGGGAAAGGGGGAAATTAGGGGCCTAGGAAGTGGTGGTCCCCACCTCCACTAAGGGAAGACCACGGGCTGGGACAAGGGCAGGAGCATCTCCTTCCTCCTGGGATGGCTCTTGTTCTGGGCTCCAAACTAACCAGAAGGTGGGGAAGGCCATTCACAGGAGACCATTTCTGAGTCTCAGGTGATCTGTTTTGAGCACTGTCAAGAGCAAGGGAAAGACAGTTATTACCAATGAAACCAAATGCTTTTGACAAACAACACTTACTCCAAGAGGCCTTTTGCATTATTGTGATCAATAAGGAATATTCATTTGATCATTCAGATGACCGAAGTACATTTCTCATATATATTTAGCCCTCACCCACAGCTCCTGGCTCTCAGATGCCCCACCCTTGGAATTTCCAGATGTTGACAGTGATAACAATCTCTCTCTCTCTCTCTCTCTCTCTCTCTCTCTCTCTCTCTCTCTCTCTCTCTCTCTCTCTCTCTCTCTCTCTCTCTCATC